>APFE030370459.1:243251-272954 GCA_000404065.3 Pinus taeda
CCACATTGGGAAGCAGCTATGAATGAAGAATATCATTCATTTTTGGCAAATGATACATGGGATCTTGTTCCTCTACCGAAGGGACGCAAACTTGTTAGATGTAAATGGGTTTACAGAACCAAGTATGGACCAGATGGGAAAGTTGATAACATAAAGCTCGTCTTGTTGCGAAGGGCTTTTCACAGGCTGAAGGCATTGACTACACTGAAACCTTCTCCACTGTTGCCAAAATGAACTCTATCCGCCTTGTTCTTTCCCTTGCTGCCTCTTAAAAATGGGAAGTCCATCAGATGGATGTTAAATCTGCCTTCTTGCATGGGGACTTGCATGAAGAAATCTATATGGAACAACCCATTGGCTTCATCAAAACAGACTCCAGCCTTGTATGTCGACTTAAGAAATCTCTTTATGGTCTCAAGCAAGCTCCTCGGGCTTGGTATGCCAAAATGGATAGCTTTCTTTTAGAATCTGGCTTTTTTAGGTGTTATTCTGACAATACTGTCTACACCAAGAAAGTGGGCAACTCTCTTATCATCCTTGTTCTTTATGTTGATGATCTTATTCTTACTGGTAGTGATCCCAACCTTATAAACCATGTGAAGTCCAGCCTTAAAAAGAAATTTAAAATGACAGACTTAGGACACTTACACTATTTTCTCGGTCTTCAAGTCTTGCAATCCAAGGAGGGTATTTCCCTTTCCCAGTCCAAGTATGCTTGTGATATTCTTCGTCATTTTCACATGGAAGATTGTAAGCCACCTCCTTCTCCCTTTCAGTCTGGAGTCAAACTTTCAGTCTCTTGTACTTCTCCTGAAGTTGATGCTACCTTATACCGTCAACTTGTAGGAAAACTCTTGTATTTAACCCATACTCGTCCTGACCTTTCCTTTGCTTTTGGCCTTGTTGCTCGTTTTATGCAAAACCCCCGTGAAAGTCATTGGAAAGCAGCTAAAAGAATACTTCGTTATGTTCGAGGTACAGTACAGTTTGGGATTCATTACAGTGCCAAGGCAGCTCCTCTATTAGTTGGTTTCACTGATTCTGATTGGGCTGGTGACCCTGATGATCGGAAGTCTACTGCCGGTTATGTCTTCACTCTTGGTTCAGGACCTATTACATGGGCTTGTAAGAAACAGGGTGCCATTTCTCTTTCGTCAGCAGAAGCAGAGTATCGTGGTGCCGTGGAAGCTAGTAAGGAAGCCTTGTGGCTTCGTCAGATCCTATCAGAATTGGGCTTTGAGCAGCAGCATCCGACTACACTTTGGTGTCATAATCAAAGTGCCATTCAGCTTTGCAAAGATCCAGTTCAGCATCAGCGCAGCAAACACATTGAACTTCACATGCACTTCATCAGAAAGCTCATTCATGACCATGTTCTTGAAGTGCAATATTGTTCAACAGATGATCAGGTTGCAGACATCTTCACAAGGGCTCTCACAGAGGCGAAGTTCACTAAACTTCGATATATGCTTGGAGTTCAGGAAGTTGTCACTAAGGGGGGATAGGCTCTAGTGCCTCCTTCCTTCTCCTATTGTGTCATATTTGTAAATCCTTCAATCCTATCCCAAGTTGTTCTTAAGGGGGGATGTTAGGATATTCCGACACATAGGAATAGTTAAGTTCAACCTTGTCTAGTATAGAGTTAGGTAAAGTGTGTTTCTTTACCGTTGTACATTTTGTAACTTACAATCCGACGGTCACGATATGTAGTGATCCGACGGTTCATTCTCTCCTCGGTATTACCGACACTTGATCCGTGGCTTGACACCCGATTGGTCATGAATTCTATTTAAAGCGCATGGAGGGTCATTTGTAGGTTAACCGTGCATGAGAGAAGCTTATGTAAATTTTCATTCTTTTATTAATAAATTGCCTGTAGTAGCCACGTTGGCGCAGTCCGTGGACTGTTTCCCTCTCTGAGGGTTTTAACCACGTCAAAATACTGGTGTATTGATCTGTGATCTGTTTGTGAGCGGTGTCCTTTTGGTGTTCTGTCTGAGGAACTTACCCTGTAAATTCCTACAGAAGGAGGTCCGTGATCTCGAGAAGATAAGGGTTAAGATACAAAGAAGAGGATCCCGTTCCTCTTCTTTGTAAATCAGCCTTGAAGATGAGTCTTGTTCTAGACTCGAAACATAGACAACTTGAAAATGAAGACTGTGGCATATCCAAATTCAGAATCTCAAAAACCACACCACGGAAATCTGCAAACCATTATTGTTACCTTGTACGGAGGGGAAACCTGGAAGGAGACCCATGATCTCGAGAAGATAATGGTTCAGATACAAAGAAGAGAATCTCATTCCTCTTCTTTGTAAATCAGTGCTAAAGACGAGTCTTGTTCTAGACTCGAAACGTAGACATCTTGAAAATGAAGACTGTGGAATATCCGAATTCAGAATCTCAAAAACCACACAACAGAAATCTGCAAACCATTATTGTTACCCTGTATGGAGGGGAAACTTGGAAGGAGGTCCGTGATCTCGAGAAGATAAGGGTTAAGATACAAAGAAGAGAATCCCGTTCCTCTTCTTTGTAAATAAGCCCTAAAGATGAGTTTTGTTCTAGAATCGAAACGTAGACACTTTGAAAATGAAGACTGTGGAATATCCAAATTCAGAATCTCAATGAGCCTATTGGGAGGCCAACATGAAACAAATGGTTAAACTTTGTTACTTGAAATTAGATGCCCTGCCTAAAATAAATTACTTCTAAAAGTAAGATTTAGAATTGTACTTGCAAGCTAAACTTGAAATGGCAAAGCTTGAAAATAAGTAAAAAAAAAAAAATCCAGAAAATTAGCTTGTAAAGGTGATGTTGTGTTAATTTTAAAGCATGCAAGAAGAAAAGCTTATAAAACAAGCTCAAAATCAAACCACCCACATGTTCCTCCTTTTGCCAAAAGGAGAAAAGAATGCCTTGGGTGAAAACCCAAGCTCTCACAAGAAAAACTAAGCTTTTATTAGATGTTACAAGATGAGAAACCTTGAAGAGGTTTAAAGTAAATCTTCAAGAGGAGTCTTTACAATTAATGGGGCTTCTCAAGCTTTAGATCTCCTTCTTGAAACTCAAATTCAGAAAATGAAATAAGTATAATGAGAAAGCTCTCAAGATTGAAGAAGTTAAGTGTCTCTTGGTGCCCCAAGGCTTGGTTGCCAAAGGTGAATGAAATGTTGCACAAAACAAGGAGTCAATCCTTCTCAAAAGCCCATAGCCTTGTCAAATAGCAACCCTCCTCTTTATCCACAACTTCCTAAAAAATATCAACTTTGAAAGGGTAGAGAGGTCCTCCAAGGAAAAGCGTTAGAGTTTGTGATCTTTCTTTGATTCTCTTATCACCAACACTCTACCTATGATCTGCAAAATCAATAAAGAAATTATTGTACAGAGATAATGAAAACAATTAGATAAAATACAAATAATGTACAAGAAACCAAATCAAGTGATGGGAGTGAACTAAGTAAGATAAACTAAGTGAATCCAAATAACAAATGAGAGTTCCTTTGAATGGTGCTCCAAGAGTGGGTTGGTCTTTCAAAGACGTCCCTTCATGCTTGATCCATCAATTTTTTTTCTACAATACGCAAATCAAACATTAGTCCATATAGATTTAGATAAGCAAACAATGAATTGAAACTTTTAGAAATTCCTTCGAAAATAAATTAGAAATTTCAAACTTTAGAGCTTATTTCCAAATCAAATGTTAATAGAAGAGACTATGCACTAGCAAGTTTACAAGAATATATGGAAAATGAAATAATTCAAAGCATAGAAAGATTATACGAATAGCTCACAATGCACTATCCTCCAAAGCAATAATACCCATGAATGAACCTCCAAAGTCTTTTCATTGATATTCTTGAAAATTGTACAAGGTTGCAGTGCTTCCGCAAACACAAGAGCTAGTAGACAATGATACAATATGAGAGCCCGTGGCTCTATTATATATAGAGTCGGGAGAAAATCCCAGTGTAGAGTGATTAAACAAGTGGCATGAGGTGACAATGCCAAAGGGAAATTCAAATTTGTTGAATGGAGCTCCAATGCCAAGTGTAAAAATTGATTTCTGGTAAGTGGAAATCATTTTCTTCTTCCCTTATGTGCCAAATTCAAATTTTATGATGGAATGACAAGCGTAGATGGGTGGTAACCCATGTGGGGACAATTTCCCACAAAAATCTCCACCAAATATTCTCCCAAATCCTCCCAAATGTGCATTAACTTCACAAATTCGAATTTGCAAGTAAACAACTTTCTCATTTAATGCCAGAAATCCGATTTTATTTGAGCACATGTTCTTTCCTTGATTTTAGGAGTCCACATCACCTTGGGACTTCACTTGAACTTCTCCATAATTTTCCACCTCATTTCCACAACATCTAGCATGTGTGGATATTTATTTTTCTCCATTTATCTAATTTATGGCTTAATTAATTGCCAAATTTCCTACTAAACTTAGGAAAAGTGGGTTTTGAGTGTTCAAAACACATCTTTAACCTTTCAAAGTGTGTCATAGTAGAAAGTTGAGGGTGAGGGGTGAGAAGTGCAAATTTTATTACCCATACCCTATACAACTTCTCTAGACCTCATTTATTACATTACAGATACAATTTTTATTGCAATTTCCGCAGTGCGGAAAATATCTACCTAGACCTAACCAAATTCCATGAATTTTTTTGTGTGATCTAGTATGGTAATGTGCATCGACTCTAGACACTAAGATGTGTTAGGGGCTCAACCTTCAAACTGGGACCTTGACTTTGGGGTTAAAAGTGAGTGAAAAAGCTTAGAAAATTATTTGCCTCTAAAAAAG
Organism: Pinus taeda; assembly: GCA_000404065.3. Lineage (NCBI taxonomy): Eukaryota > Viridiplantae > Streptophyta > Pinopsida > Pinales > Pinaceae > Pinus > Pinus taeda. The sequence continues at coordinate 248,065 of APFE030370459.1, forward strand.
AAGGGATAATTAACTAGATAAAAAAACACTCCAAGGTGTATTCATTTGCTGATCAAGTCCCAACATCCTAGGCATGTTATAGACTCAAAACTCATCATTACTAGTATCACTTATTACAATTCCCCACAGGTTGTGGCATCTGGGTATGAGAAAGATGATGAGAAATAGAAGTAGAGAGTAAAAACTCTGTTTACTGATGATATTTGATGGTATAATTGTCCTTCGGATCATCCTTGGGCATGGAGTGACAGTCTGCATATAATCATCAGGTGCCACTCTAGTGGTCAACATAACCGAAACATTCCTAGGCTAAATACCTTGTTGGGAACTTATTAATTAGACACCCCAAAATAATTTTCAATAAGGTCGACTCCGTGTGACAATAAGGTAGCGAGTTCAAATAACCTATGGCTAAGCCTAAAGGGTTGAGATAAGTCCAAAAGATCTTCAACACATGATGACTTTAATTAAACAATTTTTTTTATAAATTAGAGTTTGAGATAAGGACACTTTACGACATGCTAAATTTATGGCAACAACAATAAAAATAGCCAATAAATGATAATAGACAATAACATATCAAATGCTATTAAATAGGTAAATAGGAGAAAGGCTAAAGCAAAATTTTCAATGGCTGAAACACACGTAACATCTAGGAAACCATAGACGTTAGCCCTAGAATTATGGCTGAGAAATGCATAAAAAATGATATTTTTCCTTTTCAAGTTAATAGATCCAAATCTTAACCCTAGGTATATGACATTTAAGGTGCTTTATGCTATTAAATGCAGAGTTTGCAAAACCCTAACTCTAGTTTACCATGAAAAAAAGAAAAGATAAAATCTTAAAGAAGATTGACACATAATGGCTAAGGCCTTCAATCAATTGGATATATGTAGTCAAAAGGATGACGTCAAAGGTGGGAAACCTTGCATGGAGAGAGAAAGAGAGAGGAAAACCTCTCAAATACTTAGTGACAAATATTGCATATGGATATTTTAGAGCCAATAAAGATGCACAATATCATGAAAACTTCATAAAACCCTAATTCTACAACATTAGCAAAATGGAAGAAAAATACTCAAAATAAACTAGCACCATTCACTGAAGCACTACTCCATCGATCTTAAGAAAATTTATGCATGCAATTTTATCTTCCCTAAGACAATTCGTTTCCTAGTGATTCATTGCATCCAAGATAGAGAAAAAAACCAGCACACACTCCTTTTACAAGAGAGAAATAAGTTTGTGTGACAATGATCCTCCTAAGATCCACTTCCCTCTATTTATATGAGGGCGACCAAGTTGAATTAGGGTGAAATACACTAAAGGCACTAAAATAATACTTTAAAGTTTTTATAACATTAGTAGGCTACATAATGACTTAAAAGGTATCTCTCATAATGATAAAACATAAGAATTAGCCTCTTTTTAGCTCACACATGTGAGTAAAAAGGCCTCTCATGGTGACATCATCATCCAAAAGTGAAGATCTCCATAATCAAAGTGCAAAAGATGAGCCACATGAGTGTTGCTCACTCAGTGCACGTTCTCATGAAGATAGTGTCCAAAGGTCTAGCGTAACCCTCCTCATGAAGATATCTCCATCATCAAGCTCATGTCATCAATCTAGCCCTCATCACATTGGCCTGAGGTTAGGAGGCAATATCATCATCAATAAAGGTGCATGATCCCTCTCAAAGGGATCTCAAGTCATCACCATCAATAAATTGGGCCAAGAACAGGGAAACATACATCAAGAAGGTGAAAGGGCAGCCTGGGGGAGTCTTAAGGTCACTAGGGCACATCATCTTTCCTAGCAACATCTTGGCCTCTTTGGGAAACATTTCATGTTTTGGACAGAGAGGAAAGGGTAATTATTAGTGTTGGATCAATCCCAAGGTCAATACCCTTCTTAGAGGGGTTAACGTTTTGGCTACAGTGTCCTGAAGTGGTCATCAAGTGGGTTGGACATCCTCTTTGAAGTGTTGGAAAATTCGTGAATCAATCTCTTAGGGGATAGTTGTTGTAACTGGGAGATAACACTTGAAACGTACCCTCAAAATCAATTAAGATCATCATCATAGGTGAAGAAATCATACAAGCATCGCAATGGACCATATTTAATACTAAAGGCACAAGAGTATTTCACACAAGTATTATCTTCAAATGTCTTTTAGTATAGGTTTAGTAAACATGTTTCATACTTAGGTATGGGAGGCTTACCTAGAGGCCCTATTGGGTGCTTCTAACCTAAAGAGTAGGAACCATTCTTGCATTGACCCCTTAATCAACAAGTTTAAGTTTAAGTGGTATGGTATGGGTTTACTTCATGGAGGATGCCACCATTTGTGTGCCATTTATGAAATACCATCATTTTTAGTGTTATAATGTGCAGAGGGAGCAATCATGGGACTTGTGCTACCCTTTTCCTCGACCTATTTTTACCACCCCTCTCGTGCACCTTTTTCTTTAATGATTTTTCTTTTCTTGCATAACTTTGGTGATAAGGTTGATTTATGCATTTATTACTCTTTAAGTTGAATCAATCTATCGTTCATTAGGGTTGGGATATCAAAGTTCCTTTTCTTTTAATTTTTTAATGCATTATCAAGGAACTGGGTGAGGGCTAATGATGGGGGTAAAGCTCAAGTTAAGATTTTGTCCACATATGTTCTTTTACCCCAATCAATATTTTGCATTTTATCTTTATGGTTCATGCTCTTTCTTTTCTTTCTACAACATCAACCTTTGAGGGAAAGTTTTCGTGCCCCACTCAAGAATGAGGATATTAGTGAACTAATACTGGTGATAGATAAAAATCAACCTGAAGATTGGGACATGAAATCAAGGAAAGATGGAAAGTGGTAAGTATGGGTTACCATGGGCACACAACATCATTGAATGTATCCTATTCCTGCCCCTCCTCGACGATGGAAACAAAGACCTCAAAGTAGATCACACTTGACTAGGATTCAAGGATAGCCTCTAAGGTGAAGAATGGGAACGAGAATACAATTGAAAGTGTTCAATCATCCACTTCAACCTATGATTCATACTACTATGATTTTAAACATTAACTAAAAGCACTTGATGATAAACATGATTAATGTACCATAAAATGGATGACTCATCTTCATCTAATAAGTAGGTTAAATGTCTCAAAGCATTAACTAGAGCATAGTTGGAGGGATTTTGAGGCTGGCTATGTGTAGATCACATGGGGTTGTTGGCAGACAAGTTGAACAAAATGGAATAAAAGTTTTCTCTTGGGGTTCACTCGCTTGGGTGGCTAACAATGCACAAGAGAGAAGAATCAATAAGCGATAGATTGTATGATCCAAGTGTGACAAGAATCACTTCCTTATTTACACTAGTGTAGCTAAGCGATTTAACCTGCTGTTATTCTAAAAGTCCTAAATATATTAAATCCATGATACAATGTTTATAGGTCATGGAGCCGACCCCAATGTTAGTCTCTAAAATGAAATAACATGAAAAATAGCCCTAGTTAACCCACATTTGTGAGTATAAAAGCTTCCAAAGGTGATGTCATCAAAGTTTTGCACACAAGTATTGTCTTCAAATGTCTTATTAGCTTATGATTGTATAGAAGTTACCAAAATTGGGTATGGGATGGTTATTACATGACCCCATTGTCTCCCAACCCTGGGCTAGTTCCCTAGGTCAACCCTTTCAAATGATAGGTGAAAGTGAAGTGTGTGATGGCCTGGGATTTACTTCATGAAGTGTATCATCGTCTTATACAAGGTTGTCGAAAACCATTGACGTGACAAAACTAAGAGTTGTTTGTGCTTTTAATTTTAAAATATACAATGTATTGTAAATAATATTTTTATTAATAAGGTGAATGTACAAGGATTGTTGAATGTGACAATGAGGGTCCACTTATATGCCTAGGCAGGTGCCCCTTCAATGAGTGGTCATGTCCTTTATATACATGCCTTTCCATTTTACCTAATGACTATTTAAAATATAACTATGATTATTTATTATTTATATTTATTTGCATTTATTTAATTTTATATAAATTATATTCATAACATTTCCCCTTTCTTCAAAGCGCTTTGTCCTCAAAGCTTAATTGCTGAAATTTCTTCACTTGCCCACATCATTTCGACATGTGTATATCGTCGACAGTAATATATTGGAGTATATATTAACTATATAATTAAATTATTATTATTAATTAAATATTTACTATTTCATATGATTTTATTTTATTTATATATATAACCAATATATAATTTATGACACTTATATATAATTATATATATATATTATTATATATATATATATATTATATTTTATATAATATATATTTATATATTTTATATAGTTATTTTAATATTAAGCCTATTATATTATATATAAGTTTACGATATGCCAAAAAAACAAACGACAACACTAAGGTCAACGTGATGTTGGAAGGCTGAATTAGCAGCTAGAAGAACGGGACACGACTTTCGATGGGAGGACAAGGAATAACAACGGATAATGGTGACAATTCGTGTGAATGGAATAAGATAGGGGCAAAACAAGACTGGATGGTTGGGATAAACAACGGTTGGGGAATCAACATACGTGTCTTGGTGGTGCGATAGTGGGGACAAACATATACGGTGGGGAAACAAGCATGGAGGAAGGAAAGGAGGCAGGGCAACAGATGGATGCGACAATATTGTTGTATAGGTCGAGTGGGAGGTAGAAGTGGTGGAACGAATCGAAGTTGATATGACATCATAGTGGACAGGGTTGATCTGACACTGCATCAGACAGGGTTGTCAGGGATGTAGCAAGAGACAGATGCGATTGGTGGGGGGGGGGGGGAAGCGACAAATAACTACATCATCAAGATCAAATGGTCTGTTGGTACTTAGTAGCACCTAGCATGAGTATTCCTTGACTTTCTTTAGTGCGGAGACCATCCCAAACTACCATAAACTCATTTTGCATGTATCTTGTTGCTTCATATTCAAAAGCACCACCACGAGCCCCAAGAATGTTGTCTACCTCATCAATGAATATGATAACTAGAGCTCGTTTGCTTGCAAATGAGAAAAGGGCCTTTGTCAACTTTTCAACATCTCCAAATCACTTAGAAGTCAAAGTTGAACCAGTGATGCTTAAGAAATTTGTACTAGCTTCACTGGCAAGTGCTTTTGCCAAAAGTGTTTTCCCTGTTCCATGTGGACCAAACAACAGATCCCCTTACAAGGCCTTAAAAGGTTTCCATGACAAAATAGTTCTGGCATACACATTAGAAGCTTAACTAGTTCTTTCAATGTATTTTTGACATCTTCAAGCGCACCAATGTCATCAAATTTTACACCGAATTCATTTGGAGGAACCACAACCGAGAGAAAATTGCCCTCATACTCATCTTGCACCAATCTCTTCAAATTTTGAGAAGGATTTTTATTAAGGCTCTTCTCTTCTTTCAACCTTGCGAAAGCTACTTCTATGCTTTCCCGGGGAAGAGAGAGATTTTCACCCTTTACTGAGGGAGTGGTGCCACAAGTCGATAGATAGTGATTCCTAGCCTAGCCAATTACTTTCTCAATGTTGTACCATCTATAACGTTGCCATTTCCAACATTATCGGGGTTTCCCAAATTGCTTCCACGATTAGTAAGCTCAAGGGAAACTAAAAGTTCTATCCAGTCATTATTTATGTCACCATGATGAGATCCTAATTCAACACGTTCAACATTATTTTCTCGGTTAGAACATTCTTTAATGTTAATTCCTTTCATGTCAATGTCAACTTCCATTGTAAATGTTGAATCTGGTGTTTTGAAAGCCTTTAGGGATTCTGTAAATGATCTTTTTATTTGCTGTAATGATTCTCGAATTTTACTTAACAATTCAATTGGAGATTTATGATATTCTCTTAATTCAATGCTTTCAGGACCTAAACTCAATGGCAGATTGTGCAGCGGATAATATCCAGAGAATCAGATGGCTTTGATACCACTGTAGTGACAAAACTTTGAGTTGTTTGTGCTTTTAATTGTAAAATATGCAATTTATTGTAAATAATATTTTTATTTAGATGTTGAATGTACAATGATTGTTGAATGTTACAATGAGGGCCTGCTTATATACCTAGGCAGGTGCCCCTTCAATGAGTGGTCATGTCCTTTAGAAACATGCCTTTCCATTTTAAGTAATGACTATTTAAAACGTAACTATGATTATTTATTGTTTATATTTATTTGCATTTATTTAATTTTATATAAATTATATTCATAACAACCATCATCCATGAACACCTCTTTAAAGGGAATGCTTAGCTGCTTGAGTTATCTTCCCTCACCTTTGTTTTTCTATGCCCCCTTATTTGCCTTGTATAGTTGATTTGGCTTGTTTGACAAGCTTCATTGATTATCATGTGACAAAGATAATATAATCCTCTTTTAATGGTGGGTAGTTTATTACTTTGTTAGGGTCGGGATGTTCTTTGAGAGTTCCTTCTAGTTTGGTTGCCGTGATATGCATGGATACTCTAGGGCATAAGTGTCTATATAAGAGTGGGTAGAATTGAAGCAATAATTGCCTTTTGATTGCTTTACATCCCTTGCCATTCTTTTATATTTTTCGCATGTCTTATGCTGTTTCTTTTCTAACCATTGCATGAACCTTGGGTATTTCAAACCCCTTCTTGTAGAGTGAGCTATATAGGTGATCTAGTGCGAGTAATTGACAACAACCAATCAAAAGAAAAGAGAACCTTAGGGAAGGTCACATTGGTTTAAGAACAAATGATAACCACCAAAGTGAAGTAAGGGAAAGTATACAACCTAAGCATCATGGTCTATAATCCAATTTCAATGCACGATGCATATTATAATGCTATAAGCATTAAATTCAAGCATTTGTGTATAAAAGTGGTTGTAGCTCACAATAGATGACCCTACCTATATTAGATGAATATGTTATACAAATAAATGTATTGACTGAAGAATGGGCAAGGGGGATTTGAGGCTGGCTATCTATGGATTATGGTAAGGGTTGCTAGTTGGTAGGTTGTATCATAGGAGACTTTTTTTTCTCTTGGGATTACCCATGCATATGGATGGGTGAAAGTCCTTGTCTAGGATAGAAAGAGATGAAAAACTAGGAAAACATAATTCAATAGTTTGTTGATATGTATCAATTGTTGCAACACTTCACTGTATATCAACTCGTAGTTCAAGTGACTATAGATCTAGTAGAACTTGAAGATAAAGGGAAATCCCTTTGATATAAAAGGCCACTAGAGAATGTTGTAGAGTGGTGGCATAGTCATTACGTGGGATAGAAACACATGAAAACTAAGCAAGCATGGGGTTTGATAGTTTGTGGCTTAGTTTTTACAAAAATGAAAATGTTGTTGGCCCAAATTCCTTTTACCTAAATCACCTTAATTGAAAAATGTTGCCCATTAATTAGGGGGTTCCAAGATAATTTGACATGTCATTTGAGGGGACATATTTTGATGAGCGCTTCACTCCTGTTGCACATATCCTTAGAGTGATCTATTTGAGTCCCTTTCTTTGAGGTGGTTTGATGTTTTTACACATGGGTACATCTTATTGTCACATGGTTTTGGTTTTTTATGCTTATTTTGGATGAGTGTTGCACATTTCATGCATAATTCCTTAGAGTGCTGCATCATGGAGCCTTGATTGGACGAGTATAGGTGTATGCATTGAGGAGTGCTCTAGTTTGATGGCACATTTATCTAGAGTGCTGCTCTTGCATCATGCTTTTGGAGGATATATGGTAGCTAGGCACTTGGATCTATGCCCCTTGAAAACATTTTGAGGTCGCCCAACCTTGAGGAGGTTTTTATAACAATCAATGTGCCTTTATTGTATATCTGCCCATGAGATCCATCTTTTGGGGTAGTTAGTTGTTTCATTGAAGATAACGCTCTAACCCATTTTACCCTTATTGACATGCTTTTTGTATATTGAGGTAATTGGCTCTCTCACTTAGTTGAGATAACTCCTGATTATTGCTCATGGGCATGATATGAGTTGGTTTCTTGATGAGCACTCTAGAGGAGGATGTGGCACATGATTCAAGGATGCATATTATAGAGTCAAACAAGACAATATAAGGAGGCATTTTGCATGAGGGGAGGACAAGTGGCAAACTTGTTTGTCCTCATATTTTATTGTGTATTTCGACTTGTCTATTGGAATTAGTTAGGAGATATATTTTTTGTTTACTAAGTTTGGAATCTTTATTAAGCAATCATCCTATATTAGATTTAGTAATTCTATCATAAGGGATACCCCTCTTGTGTCGAAAGTGAGCTGACCTAAAGAGAGGGAAGTAGCAATTGTGGTGACATTGGATTGCACTTGTTATTAGGCCTTTAAATCTTAAGTGCAATTTTGGACAATAATATGTTCCATTCTATTCTCTTGCTTTTGCTCGTGAATCTTTCAATCACCTCATCAGATAGATTCTACTAGTTATTCTAGACTTGTGGAGATTCTATCCCAATTGTGTGGAAACAAAGATCCCTTGAGATGTAAGTGGTCATGACTACTATAGTGTCATCCTTCTTATCCTCAAGTTTGTAATTTACTTCCTCATCAAAAAGCTTAGGTACAACACCCTTAGTATATGACCACAACCATTTTCTTATCAACAAGATATCCTTACCTCACATGAAATAATTGTTCCCATTGAGTGTTATATGGTTTGGTTTCAAGCCCATAATGCATGACTTTCATGTGACAAACTCCTTGTATAGTGGCTTGATCGAAGCCTTGCCAAGCCAAATGAAGATGAAATTCCTCTTTGGAAATGTGACTTCCATGAATGCAATCACAATCCATAGTGTTCCTATGATGCAATAGCCTTTTAACTCTTGCAGTAGCCATGATCAATAACTAGGGGATTTTGACCCCTAGGATCTAATACCATATCGAAATATAATAATAGGTTTTGTGATCATATAAATCTACATATATAAGAGAAATGGACATTAGGACTATAGAGTAGGCATTGGAAGATACTAATATTAATATAGTATAGTATCAATTGTAATGTCCCCATCCTCTTAGGAGACATAAGGGGATCCTCTAGCCTAATAAGGTTCACGTAGGCTAGAGTGGTAATAATTAATCAAGGGAACACAATTCGCCTGGGAGGAAACATTACAAAAGCGGAAGTGGTGAAAATGGGACATGGGTCTTAGGCTAATGAAAAATCACTTTTAAATTATAAAGTGAGAAAACCCACTAAAGTGATTTTTCATCAGCTTAGAACCCATGTCCCCTTTTCATCACTTTAGCTTTTGTAATATTTTGTCCTAGGCGAATTGTGTTCCCCTGATTAATTTTTCCCGCCCTAGCCTTTGGGAACCTTGTAAGCCTAACAAATCCCCTTCCTTATGTCTTCTAAGTGGATGGGGACATTACAATACCTTCCTTATGTTTTCTCCTAGGTGAATTGTGTTCCCTTGATTGATTTTTTTCGCCCTAGCCTACAAAAACCTTATTAGGCTAGTGGACCCCCTTCCTTATGTCTCCTAAGCAGATGGGCACATTACATCAATGCTGATTTTTTTGGGTAGCTGCTCGGATCTAATTTAGACACGCCTTTTGAAAAGGGAAAATATTATATTTTGTTAAGGTTGGCCCTAATATAGGGCTCCCTCCAAACACTATATATTACCCTGTCGTGGAGCATAAATTACATCAATTTGTGGCATGATCTGATTAAGGAACTCGTTGAAATTGATTGAAGCTCTGAGCTCATTGGATATCTGGAGAAGAAGGTTGAGTTGCAAAGATTATGGACTCAATCATTTTTGTCGAGAATTTCAAAGGCTTATCATTCATATTTTTTTGCAGAGGCTAGGGACTGTCTTGCATGTTGAAGTTTCAAATTTTACTTAGTTAGAAACCCTCCATGCAATTTATCTGATTTATTCCTACCTACTTGTTATTTTCCTTAACAAGTTATTTACAATGTAAATACTGAAAATAAACACTAGTGCATGCTTAACATATCACAAATCCACAACTGAAAGAAACAGAAACAAACACACCATATGACACCATTATTTTTGGACTAATGTCCCCAGAAAAAACCTAATGTGGGAGAACTGGTGCAACAATTTGAGGGTTTTCTTATTAAGCAATATCAGAGTACAATCTGGGTGTCGAAACTGGCCTACCCAACAGAGAATTTCCTTGGCAGTAATACCTCTCAGTTTTTGACAAATCTTCTGGCTAAAACCCTGGATAATCCTTCCGATAGCTACTCAACACAAATCTGCTTTAGAAACCCCAACGTCAGCATCTCCCTGTACTGCGTCAGCCCCTCTCTGCCTCATGTTGGCCCTACGTCACCCCAGATGAATCTGTGTTAGCCCTAGGAGGCCCTGCGTCAGCAACGCTGACCTCTCTGAGGCTCTGTGCAGCTCCCAGCTGCCTCTCCGTGGCCCTGCGTGAGCCTTGGCTGGCTCTGCGTCACTCTCCTTGGCTATTGTGCTACTCTCCTGACACTATCTCTGCCTCTTTGTCTTTCTGTACTGAAATGCCCCTCAGCTGCATCTCCCGATCACTAATTCTATCTCTCTTAGAAAACCCTGCCATAGAGAAGAGAATGACTGATCACTCTGGTGTATTCTCCAAATGACCCTCAAGCCTCTTGTTATACTTTTCCTGTTGACATATCAACAGTTGAGATTAAGTCCTTAATCAACGACTAAGATTAGATTTGGCTTGATCCATGTCTTTTGGACCATTCTAACACAGATTCATATTAATACACATTAATATTTTATTTTCCCTAAGTTTAGACTTAGGGACTTGATTAAAAATATTAATTATTTTAATATCTCTATTTAGAATCTGCCCAAACCTATGTTGCAGGAAATGTAGGGCAAGGGGGTGTTTCCGTACGGAAACGGGTACGAAATGCTGAAACGCGTTTGGTACGGCCCTGAAACGCGTTTCAGGCCATATTGCCACGTTTCACGAAATTGAAACGTGGCCACTACGGCCTGAAACGCGTTTCAGGGCCATACGACTCACGTTTCAGCGTTTTACTTGTGTTTTTTTTTTTTTTAAATTTAGTTTGTTTCCTAATTTATTTTTCGGTTATCCTGGTGACTTCTAGTTGCTTCTAGATGCCTGTCTAAAGTTATAAAAGTGAAGTTTTGCCTTAGTGTTGATATGCAGTTCATGATAATGTTAAATTATTGAAGTAAAAGTGATATTCTCCTTTATTTTTCATTTTCATCCTTTTACTTAAATTTTTAACATTGCCATGAAATGACTCAGGATGTTTGAGAGTGGTTTTGCCCTCATTGGATTTCATATGGAGAAAGTAGAATTTTAGATCTCACTCAAAAATCCAACAGACTTATCTGTTTTTCAGGATTTTAGGATTAGGGAGATTGCAATGTTTCCATTGGATTTTATCATGTACTAGGGTATGGAACTTGTATTTAATCAAGAGAACCAAGCCCTCTATGCAAGGGAGACTCCCAATAATGAAGAGCATGTAGCGGTACTAAGGTATGAAACTTGTATTTTAATCAAGAACATTAAGGTCGTCTCGATTATGCAGGAGGAGACTCCAATCAAGCACGAGACAAGAAATTAGAAATTTCTCGTGGCTAATTTTGGATATTTCTATTTTCATTATGTATCATTCATTGTAGTGAGATGTTAATTTAGAGACTATAGTTTATGCATGACAATGACATTTTATCTCATAATGTAATAAATTAGAATGTATCATATTGCGTTTTATGATTGCCATAATTTCTTAAATGTCTATATAATATATTATATATATATATATATATATATACTATATATATATTCGCGTTTCCCCGTTTCCAAAATTTGGGGAGGTCGCGTTTCGTATTGCTTCCCGTTTCGGAAACTCGTACCCGTTTCCCCGTTTCGTGCAACTTAGGCCCAAACCCTTTATGGGTATTGGAGATCTCATGTGCCCCAACCTCTCCACCAAATTTTGTGGCTAGAGCACATCGATGCTATCCAAAATCATCATTGCAGATCAGAGAAAATGGTGTATTCTGGCTTGTTCTGTCTCTTTTTTCTGTGGTATTGCTGGGTAAAATTTTGTCCCTTTTCAGGCAGATTGACAGGCCTGATCTGAGGCCTTATCCGTCCCTGTGGCAGACTTTGTGAGGTAGGCTGAATATCGGCCTCTGTAACGGCCTTGTTACGGTACTGAGACAGACCGAATTTCAGCACCCTTCTGAGGCTCCTATTCTATGCCTCTTTGGGGCATATCTCGGTCTGCTTGAGGCCTACTGTAGCTCTGCACCTGAGACTGATTTCACGCCTGTTTGGGGAAAATATGGGGTATTTTCGGCCTGCCTTCTGTGGGAATCTTTCGTTCATTCTTGATGCTGGTTTTGGTGTAATCTTAGGTCCATAAAAGGGTTGAGGTTACACACAAAAGTGGAACAAGTCCAGTGCAGCAGAAGGCAGTATCTTAAGCTTGTAACAGACATACTCTTGAATCTATTTGACCAGTGCTGTAATTTTGGTCTGGGTTGACCAAGTTTGACTTGTAAACATCAGATTGTACTTTTTGCTGAACTGAAAAATTTCTCCTAGAAATGATTGGTGGGGTTTTGCTCCCGAGTTTGGGTTTCCCTGGGAAAAATTTTGGTGTTTATATTGCATAGCTATTCTACTGTGATCTTTACTGTTTCTATTGCATTTACAGTTGGATTTTTCTGAGTGTAATTGTTTGACGATGTTCTGGGGTATGCTAAAGTAATATCATATATGATTGGATGTAATTATCAGTTACAGAAAACTGTGCTTGTCTAATTAGCACTAGAAATTCAACAATCAAGATATAATAAACCAATGGATAATCTTAGTAACTCAAGAATTGAGAAAATCCAATTTCGTGATTTCAGAATGTCAATTTTTCACACTATTTATACCATCTAGTCATTTAGGCCTAATCTTTCGCAAAGGTTCAACTATTGTTACTTATTGCTCAAATAGATTTTATTTTACATTATTTACTTTTCACTCAAGTTAAGTTGGATTGACATTTATCCAAACATTTACACATATTCTAACATTTATACTAATGTTGAATTTGATATCTAGAAGCATGGGATGATTTATTTATATTTAAATGTTTAGCTTGCATTTCATAATTTGGGTATAACATCATTTGTGTATATGCAGGGTCTCCTAGGAGGTTCAAGGCAAGGAAGGCCAGTTCCTATTTGTAGACTTGAGGTGAGTTAATTGCTACATTGAGATGCGATTTACTTGTTGATGAAATTGCAGAGTTTAATATGATTGATCTTTCAATGATGACATTACTTAACAAAGGGGTTGGAACAGTGCAATAGAAAAATGCTTATTCTTGACTTGGTAGATGTGCTGTAATGAATGCATGTGTAGAGGAGGTTGGTTTTATCAATGTTGCAATAATCGCAATCGGGATTAAATCAGCGAGGGTCCGAAAAAGGAAAAAATCGTAAAAATCAGTAAAAATTGGCAAAAGATTGGCAAAATTAAAAAAATACAATTTAAAAAAAAATTACAAAAATCAAGATGTTTTGGGAAAATATCGCGTTTTTTCCGAAAAAATTGCCGATTTAATCTTTTCGGGCTCAAAATCATGATTTTCACAACACTGGATTTTATTCATCTATTTGGAAAGACAACCATGTAGGATTCATGAGAATGATCAGCAAAACTTAAAATTCATGAGAATGATTATGTCACATTTGTCTATTTGAAGCAACAACGGATTCCTGTATGGTGCTTGAATCTTGAGAATTGAACCATTTTTGTATGGAATGCCAAATAAAATAGTCATCACAGATAAACTCAATTCCAAATTATGTATAGATCTTAATCGTAGATGAACACTCAGACAAACAGAGACGGGCATGTGTACATGTTTGTGTGCATTCTCTTGTATGAAGGGACACAAATGTTTATATGTATGCATGTACATATGCATGCACACATGTATATGATTCTGTCTTTGCATAAACAGCTGCAGAATTAATTTTTCTTTGTTTTATACTAGAATCATTTTTACAATAAACTTGCAGAATTTGGGATTACAATGATGAGGTTGGCACAAAATTTTTGTTCCACTGCTTTCTACCCTTCTTCTTGGACTGTTGGCATATACATGGTCAACATTAACAACCGTCATGGGTTTGTTGAGCATCCTGGCAGCATTATTTTTCTGATAAGACAGAATGACTCTGGAGTTAGAGGGGCACAGTGCGGTGTTCAGCCAAATGTTTGTTCTAGTGACCATGCATAGATTAACACTAGATCCAAGGCATTTCTCAAGGATTTTAACTGCAGAAAACAAAAGTTAGGCATTGGGTTGAATGAAGGGATGGTTGAAGCCGGGAAACACCGTTTTGGGACATTTGTACTCACTTTCAAATAACCTTGTGCCCTGATGCTTTAGAGTTGTGTTTTTCTCGGTCACATGTTAATGGTTGGAGCCCTGGAGGAAACTCCTTGTTAAGATCAGGGCCCAAACCAATGGGCTAAACAACATTAGTAATAATGGTAGGTTCAGGCGATGAATATAGCATTGTGGTGAATAAGCTTTTGTTTCCCAAGCCTTTGTTGGAACCTCCACAAAATTTGGAAGACTCTCTTGATTGAAGATAACAGCAAAGGGTTATCACTCCTGATTGAAGGTCTGCCTATACTATTTTTCTGTTACTTAACAATCCTCAGAGGGTTGGTACAAGTTTGCTTGAGGAGTTCAGGAGTAATGGCCCATCTTCAGTGATATTTTAAATAGGAAAGTTTTGGTTCAGAATGATATCGGATGAAGGACCATTTGGTGTGCTCAACAAAGATCAAATTGACCTTGATGAAGCACTGAGAAATTCAGAATTGAGCTTTGGTGGTGAATTGTATGAATCTGTCCTTTGTGCTATGAGAAAAGTCAAAATGCTTCTTGTAGGGTTTGAAGTGGAATACATATCATTTATTGGAAGCCTGTGGGATATACATTGCACCTTTACTATGATAGATTTTCAGTCCTCTAATACAGCCCTAATGGTAGGTCCTTAGCAGTAGCAGTTTGATCAATGGTATGTGCTTTAATATGATAGCAAAGAAAAAGGTCTAGTGTTTTTAGAGGATTTAAGAGATATCTGATGGATTGGGTATAATTATTCCAAACCGGTGCTGTCTTAGTTAGATCGGTCTGGTAGCTGCTTGTGTCAACGTTTACATTTGATTTGCAGGTACACTGGCTCATCATCAACCCAGCAGTAAATGAGATTCCAGCCTACAGACATTTGTATGCTGATTTTTGTCTGTTTTGGTTGACCAAACATAGAGGAAAGGGCCATTGTATTGGATGAAGTGCTGAGGTGGTTGCATTTGCTCACTGATTTCACCTAGCACTCTCATTCTGCACATGCTACAGTAGGCTAGGAAAGGAATAACCTCCTTTGAGCATTAGAGTAGCATGAATAAGCTTTTTCGAGCATCATACTGGATTTGATGTGCCATAGGTATTCTTGGCTTGTGCCTTGCTTTGTAAAAGCCATATTCTGATGAAATGGTGGTGTTTTTCCTATATTTGGAGGTCAAATTCACATGTACATGATGAGACTCTAAGGTTCTCATGCATTCCCAAGAAGAGCACATGTCTTTGAGTTGGAGCCAATTGTTACCACGTTACTTTGCATAGGGGTATTACTAGTGAACTTCTTCACTACCCTTTGTGAATTTTTATGAGCCTTGGATTGCTGGTTACTTGGCTTCATGGGTTATAATGGGCTAGAGGGTTCAAGTACATGATGTATAGTTTTCTTTGGGCATTGGCTTCATCCTAATCTTTTGGGCATTTTGACAGTGCCCAATGCATTTTCATATATCTGGTGTGTTGAATTTTTTGAGCAACTAGGGAGAAATTTCCCTAGAAATCACTTTATATGGTTAACACCTTTCACCCTTGAAGCAAATTATTTCTCAAGAGAAAATTATTTCTCATAGAGCAAAAGTTATTTCAAAAATAATTTATAAAGCAATTAGATATGTGCAAAATAAAATCACTTAAGTTATCTAATTCCAATGGATCACTCTAGGAGCTTCCAAAACACTTAATTCGAGGAAGGGATTTTCCTCAAAGATTTCTATATATTGAAGAGAAGCCTTCATTTGCAATAGATCAACTCCTCTCTCTCTCTCGCTTCGGTGATCTAGCTCTCGCATTGGTGATCAAGCCCTCACTTCAGTTTATCTCTCTTATTATCAGTAGCAGATCTATTGCATATTTGCAGATCCCTTATTATCATTGGCAAATCTCTTATTATCAGTAGAATATCTCTCATTATCAGTAGCAAATCTATTGTAGATTTGCAGATCTCTTATCATCATTGGCAGATCTCTTATTATCAGTGGCGGATCGATTGTGGATTTGCAGATCTCTTATCATCATTGGAAGATCTCTTATTATTAGTAGCAGATCTCTTACTATCATTAGCAGATCTATTGCAGATTTGTAGATCTCTTATCATCATTGGCAAATCTAATGTTTGGGAGATCTACTGTTTAGAAGATCTATTGACAGATCTCTAGACTTTTGTTCAACTGTTGCGCCAACAGCTTCTGCTCTTTTTATTTGCTATTGTTAATGCTCTCGCTCCGGAGAAGTATTATTGCAGTTGGTATTGCTCTCACACCAGAAGTATTTAGCTCTTGTATTGAACTCGCTCCAGAGATATTCTATTCTTGATATTTCTTTCGCACTAGAGTTTGATTGCTGGTATATTGCCCTCGCTTCAATAGCATTCTGATCTTGCATTTGGAAATATTTCTCTCAGTATTTAGCTCTCGTACTTGTGCACTTTGTTTACACACTTGTGTCTACTGCTCTTGTTTTGGAAGCCTTTGGAGGCTTGTGGTGGTATTTTGAAGCTGTCATATTAAAAAGGGTTGTTACTACTGTTATTTGTAAAAGGGGTTTTGTACTTTGATTATGTATCTTTGCTAAACATTTGAAGACGATCTAATAGAAGAGCGTTTTAAAAGGGGTTTTCCCCTAGTCTTGGGCCAAATCCTGTGTCTTGTTGTTCATTGATTTTCTTCTATGGTTTATGATCTTAGAAATTAAATTTTAAATCGACAAAATTTAACATGGTATTAGAGCTGTGGTGAAGGTAAGCTTAAGAACAGGAAGCTTGAGGCAATTATCTGCTGAAAGACCTTATTTACTGCTCAAAATACAACATTAGATCAATTTAGATGGCTACATCCTTCTTTGAGGACAGTAAGAAATTGACAGGGGCTTCAAATTATGCAGCTTGGAAACTCAGACTCAATGCCAACTTGGATGGAGAAGATGTTCTAGAGGATGTCCTAGTAGGTGTACCCCAACCTCCTAAAAATGCCCCTGCTGCTGCTAAAGCAAAATACAAGAAAGGTGAGATCAGAGCTCACAAAATTATCATTAGTTCTTTGAAAGACCATCTTCTTACCTGTATCTCCAAACTGAAGTGTTAAATTTGGCAACTAGGGCCAAAATCCACCTTGGACAACTCATATGATAGAGATGATATTTTTATTGGATTCCTCTTTCTGAGAAGTGCAAGATTTATCTAAATATCATCTCATTCTGACAAGTAGAAATGGAATCATGAATATATTTCTTCTATGGACAAATTGTTAAGGTCGTCTAGAAGTCTTATGTAGGCTCATGAAGCCCAACAGACGTGTCTCTTCACCCTCAATGTTGTGTGTAAATAGATGAGGTCTCTTCCTCATTTGGGCACCATCAACACTCATCTTTCTCTCTCTCTCTTCTTCTCATTGGTTTATACAACAACCAGGAGCATCTTCTTCTTCATGCGTTGACTTAGGTTGATTGAAATTACAGGTCGAAAATTTTAGATCTGTTTTGGGCAAATTACAAGGACGTTAACGAACGTTAACTGAGGGTGAAACCTCCTCCTTTAACTGCATTTTTTAGGCAGGAAATTCAATTTCTTTAGACCGCATCCCATGGCACAAAAATCAAGGAATTTGTAGCTATTTGACCAGCATTGACTCTGCGTTGACTAGGTTTGATCGAGCATTTCAGGACTATTTTGGGTTGATTCAAAGTATCTTTGGAGGTTGAGTTGACTAGGTTTGACCGAGCTTATTTGGAGGAAACTTTCTGCTGGTTTGACCAGCGTTGACTTTCTAGTTAGGGCATCCTGTTGATTGCAATTTGACTGGACTGTTTTTCGAGTGTTTGGGCAAATAAATTTTGTATGATGTACTCTCTCTCTCTGTTGAACTTTTGAAGAATAATAAGAAAATTTGATCAAAGGGTTTTCCCCACATTGGGGTTTTCCCCTGGCATTTGCCAAATATTGTTTCCTCTTGTCTTGACTTGTCTTCTGCTTATTGTTTATGTTCTATCTGCATTTACTATCAATGTTAATGTGATTGCTAATTTGGAAATTGATATTGGGCTAATAAGAAAAATTGAAGTAAATTGCTCTAATGCATAAAACATATCTAAAATCAACATGGTTTCAGAGCCGAGGTGAACACAAAGCCCAAACAAGAGTGAGAAAAGAAATCACTGAGATTTGTTGGACAAGGACAAGATTGAGTGGCCTCCTCATCTTACTTCGAATCTGATGACAAGCTTAATGATAAGTCTGATTATCATGCATGGACGATGTCTCTTGATTTGCCTTTGGAAGAGCATGATGTTATGGACTATGTGCAGGAAAGGATTGTTGAACCTCTTTCAAATGCACCGACTGCTGCTAAGACAAAGTACAAGAAAGGTGAAGTCAAAGCTAAGAAGATCATCAAGGATTCTATTCATAAGCATGTAGTTGCTTACATCTCCGATTTGGGCACATCTAAGGAGATGTCTGACAAGTAGGTTAGCATGTTTAAAGCTAGCAATGAAAATCAAGTCCTCTTTCTCAAGAACAAGTTGAAGGACATAAAGAAGGGAAGAGGAGAAGGTATCCAGTCTTACTTCATGAGGATCACTGAAATAAAAAATGATCTTCTATTAATTGGTGAAGCTATTGCTGACAGGGAACTCACTCTCATTTCCCTTGGAGGTCTCCATCGTGAATGGAATGTGTTCAACACTACTATCCTCAACAATGACCGAATTCCAGGTTTTGATGAATTGTTGACTAGATGTACTCAAGAAGAAACAAGGATGATAGAGAGAGACATGCCTTCAAATAGGAATGGTGCTACGACATTCTCCGCTCATGCTAAAAAGAAGAACAATGCAAGTTCAAAGAAGCAAGGCCAAGGAAGACAGGGATTCAAAGATGGAAGGGTAGATGATTCATTTGTGATAGGTTTGGCCACTATGCTAGGGAGTGTACTAATAAAAGGGATACACCTTGGGATGATGACAACAACAACCACAACAATTTCAGGGGCAACAACAATCAAAGGAATGGTAGGTTCAACAACAAAGGAAAAAGGAATGCTCCTGCTACTCAACATGGAAATGGTCGACCTCCCAAAAGATCAAGAAACTCTAGGTGTGATGAATCTAATGTTGTAGATAACAAGTAAAAAGAATTCTATTTTATATTTGCCCTCTCTATTACCTCTCCTCTGGATACCTTAGGAAATTGGTTGATTGATAGTGGTGCTTTAAGGCACTTCACTAGGTATAAGGAAGCTCTTTCAAATCTAATAGAAAACGATACATATTTAGAAATCATCCTTGGAGACAATGCCACCTATCCCGTGAAAGGAGTTGGGAATTTTACTCTTCAATTGAATCAAGGTAACACCATTCATCTACACGAAGTACTATAAGTACCCAATCTAAAGAAGAACCTGGTATCTATCTCAGCGATGGAGGACAAAGGATTCAAGGTGGCATTCATTGATGGAAAGGTATGTCTTTGGATTTTTTTTTTTTCAAAGAAGCATTTACTCTTGGATTCAGGGTTGACAACCTATATCAAGTTGGAAGAAGTCCATTGGGAGCTATGTCTTGCGACACATCTCTTCATTCTGAATTATGGCACCAAAGATTTGCTCATCTTCATTATAAAGCCCTACTTGATGCAAGGAAGATGGTGACATGTATGCCCGAATTTAAAGTAGAACATGAAGGTGTTTGTCAGGGATGTTCCGAAGGAAAACATACAAGGGGACCATTCCCATCAAGTGATAGAAAGACTACCGACTTTTTGCAATTCGTTCATTCTAATCTATCTAGTATGTTGCTTGTGACATCTTTGGGAGGATATTTATATTATGCTATCTTTGTGGATGACTTTTCTCGCAAAACTTGGATTTATTTCTTGAAGAAGAAGGATGAAGTGTTCACATGGTTCCGCTCTTTCAAAGCCTTGGTCAAAAATCAAATAGGGAAGAAGACCAAAATATTGAGGATTGATAATGGAATTGAATATGAATCAAATGAGTTCAATGACTATTGTAGAGAAGCTGGCATTAAGAGGGAGACTACTACCGCATATACTGCTGAGCAAAATGGTGTTGCTGAAAGGAAGAATCGTTCTATTATATAAGCCACTCGTGCCATGCTTCATGATCAAGGCCTTCCGAAGTTCCTATGGGGAGAAGCTGCCAACACTGTCGTGTATGTTCAAAATAGGTGCTCTCATCAAGCATTGGAATCCAAAACTCCCGAAGAAGTTTTCACCGATAAGAAAGCTGATATTTCTCATTTTGGAATTTTTGGTAGTCCCGTGTATTTTCATGTGCCGAAAGAAAAGAGAAGCAAATTGGATGCATCTGGGAAGAAAGGAACATTTGTGGGCTACAATGAAACTTCAAAGGCATATAGAATCTATGTGCCTGGTCAAAGAGAAGTGGACATAAGTCATGATGTCACCTTCGATGAAGATGTTGCCCTTGGGAAGATTAGGAACCTTCCCATTCCAAGGAAGGACAAAGAGGAAGATACATGAAAACAGGGAGAACCGCAAGATGAGCCGATGCTTCACGCTGAAGGAATGATGGATCCCATTTATCCACCTCCCCATTAGCCCTCCTCCTAAAAAAGGAGACCCTCATGGCTTAGGGACACTCTTAAAGATGCTGAGAGACATATTGCACCAAGGGGGACATTTCGTGAAAGTAAGAAGCCGAATAGGTACCAAAGGTATTTAACTGCCATGAGCACCATTGTTCAAACTGAGCCTTGCACATTCGAAGACGCTGTGAAGCACCAAGTTTGGAAGGATGCTATGAACGAAGAGTATGAGTCGATTATGAAGAATGATGTCTGGGATGTGGTCCCTAGACCTAAGGACAAATATGAAATGGCTCTACAAGATCAAGCATGTAGTTGATGGAAGTGTTGAAAAGTTCAAGGCCATGTTTGTTGCTCGAGGCTTCTCTCAAAAGGAAGGTGTGGACTATGATGAGATATTTGCACTAGTTGCTTGATATACCACCATTTGTTCGATCATTGCCCTTGCTACCTCACAAGGATGGAATTTATGTCAAATGGATGTCAAGACTGCCTTCTTGCATGGTTCACTTAAGGAGGAAGTTTATGTAGAACAACCCGAGGGGTTCGAAGTTCTAGATTGAAAGACACATCTATGCAGGTTGAAGAAAGCCCTCTATGGGTTGAAGCAAGCTCCTTCGGCTTGGTATGAGAGGATTGACAACTATCTGATGAAGTTGGGTTTTATAAGAAGAGAAGTTGATGCAGACTTTTACTTCAAGGTTGAAAATGATAGACCTCTCATCTTTGTACTTTATGTGGACGATCTCATTCTGACAGGTGTAGACCCTCTTATTTATCAACACAAGGGGAAGTTGGCTTTCAAATTCAAGATGAAGGACCTAGGATTGATGCACTGCTTCCTAGGCTTGGAGGTCTGGCAAAAGCGATGTGAGTTTTTCATTTCCCAAGGAAAATACATTGTGAAGCTACTTGAAAGATTTGGGATGGTGGATTGTAAGTCTGTGACTACTTCGATGTAACTTAACTTCAAGAAATTATGTGGAAGTGCTACTGGGCCCGATTTGGGAAATCCTTCTGAGTATCATCAACTCGTGGGGCCCCTGATGTTCTTGGTGAACTCCCGTCCGGACATATGCTTTGCAATGAATACATTGAGTTAATTTATGGACGAGCGTCATCACATACATTGGATTGCTGCCAAGAATCTCTTGAGATATCTCTGGGGCACAATCACCTATGGACTAAGAGACACTGCGGGGAATTTGATACATTGAGTTAATTTATGGACGAGCCTCATCACATACATTGGATTGCTGCCAAGAATCTCTTGAGATATCTCTGGGGCGCAATCATCTATGGACTGAGAGACACTGCGGGGAATTTGAGACTCCATGGTTATTCTAATGCTGATTGTGCTAGCAGTGTGGTGGATCGTAAGAGCACATTGGGATGTTGCTTCTCACTAGGTTCTGCTTCGATATCTTGGATCAATAGGAAACAAAAATTAGTTGCTTTGAGCATCGCCGAGGTCGAATTTATTGCTGCTAGTATGGCCTCCTGTGAATCTATTTGGTTGAGGAAGCTCTTTAACAAGATGTTTGGGCATGTGTTGGATACAACTATGATCTATTACAACAACCGAAGTGGGATTCGTCTTTTTGAGAATCCCTTGTTTCATGACTGCTCCAAGCATATTGAATATAGGTACCACTCTATCCGGGATATGGTACAACGGGGAGCAATAAGGCTCCATCACATTGGAAATGATGAACAGGTCGCAAATATTCTTATGAAGCCCCTGGGAAAGGTCATATTCTTAACTTTCCGTGAACGACTTGGAGTCATGGAGATACCCTCTTATGAGGGTCCCGTTTGAGTTGGATATTGAGCTCTGGGAACTCTGGGGGGCTTGGGGTATTTCTTGGAGTTTTGAGCTACCATAACGTGAGTGGTTCACCTTCCCCTAGTGGTGCGTTGTGTACAGGGTGAGTGGTTCACCTTCCCCTGTGATACCCCATGATGGTTGATATATGCATAGTGAAGAAATTTCAACTCCCACTCCAGTTATCAGTTTTCCTAATCACTCCATGCTTTTAGTTTTAAATCCAAGCATAATAAAAATTCTAAAATCTGGAAATGACAATATCTTTTGAAAACACAAATTTAGAGATTTCACAATTGCTGAAATTGCAAAAATAAAGCACAGTGAAATTATGACAGCCATGTTAAAATTTCTGTTTTCCCACCCCGGTTTTCAGTTTCTCCTTATTTCTCCCATGTAGTTAAATGCCCTTTCCCATAACCATACATTCAACAAGCTGGAAAAAATAAATTTTGCTGAAAACACAAATTCTCGAAAATTTACAGAATGCTGGAAATTGCAGAAATAAAATCAGCAGTAATAAACAGCCATTAAAACACATTAAAACACTGATATTTTTGGTCAACGTGACCCTGGAAAACCCCCTACAACTCTTGAGGAAAACCAGTTTGAGAGCTCTTCTTTATTTCTGAAAAATGTCTTTTTACAGTAAGAGAAATATTTAGCAAAAATCAGCAAGCAAACTTTTACAACTTATCTCAGCCTTGTTGAAACTCAGCCTTGCTGAAAAACTGCCCTGCTGAAACTTCGCTGTTGTTACTCCACTGCTGAAACTCCGCTACTGATACTCCGCAGCTCACTGTCCAGAAATCTCCCTTTCTCTCTTGCTCTCCTCCTCTCAATCTGCTGATGAAAGAATTGAATCGAATGCGTTCTTTTCCTCCTTTTCCTCCCTTAATATAACTCCAAGTGACTTTTGGGTGATCCAAGTGACTTTTGGGTGATCTCTAAATCCAATGGCTGAAATAGATTTAGATCAATGGCTGAGATTAAATTCACATTTAAATCTCACTTTCTATTTTTTAATTCACCCACTTTAATAAAGACCCACTTAGTCATTTATTTCCAAAGTCACTTTTCCTTTCTAATTTTTCATTGACTTTATAAAAGTCACTTTAAAATTAGACTTAGTAACTTTATCACTTAAAGTCACTTTTAAATTAGATTTTAACTTTATAAAAATTATAAAGTCACTTTAGGAGAAAAATTAAATCTTTTGGACACTTTTCCCTAGGCCAAAGATCAAAGTCTAAGGGAACCACCTGTCCTCCGGTACCAAATTTCAACACTCCCTCTTACCGAGGAAGGTGTTCCTCACCACACCCATCTTGTCTCTGAAGTAAACATGCTTGCCCCGTGGTAAGGCTTTGGTAAGAATGTCTGCTACCTGCTCATCAGTGGAAATATACTCAAGCTTCACAGCTCCCTTCTGAACATAGTCTCTGATGAAATGATATCTGATCCCAATATGCTTTGACCTGTCATGAAATACTGGATTCTCCGTGAGTTTAATGCAACTCTGATTATCACAGTAAATCACTGAAGGTCTCAACGGCTGACCAAATAAGCCAAACAACATTTTGCGAAGCCAGATGGCCTCACAACTAGCTAGACTGGCTGCCATATACTCTGCTTCCGCTGAACTCAATGTTACTGACTGCTGCTTCCGGCTGAACCATGATACTACTGCTGAACCCAACCCAAAACAACACCCTGAAGTGCTCTTCCTATCATAAGCACAACCTGCCCAATCCGAATCAGTGTATCCTGCCAATCTCACTCCATCTTCCTGCCTGTAGTCCAGACCATAATCCATTGTCCCCTGCAAGTATCGCAAAATGTGTTTTGAAGCCACCTAGTGAACCTTCCTAGGCTCACACATAAACTGACTCATCGTGTTGACTGCAAAACAAATATCTGGTCTAGTGTTGACCAAATACATCAAGGAACCAATCAGCTGCCTGTACAATGTGGGATCCATCAACTCGGAATCTGAAGCATGAAGCTTCTTCCAGTTGGTGATCATCGGTGTCGACATGGGTCTA
>APFE030370462.1:0-27278 GCA_000404065.3 Pinus taeda
GGGCAAAATGGCTCATAGTCATTTTGCCTTCTTGCACATCAAAGGCAGCCATTAGCCTTTGTTGGTTTGCAGGAGCCATATTCAATAAATGATTATAGAGCCGAATCTTTATTGGCTCACTCCTCCTTTTAGCCTCCTTGAATTGCTCCTTTATGGCTGCAGCTGTATTCTGCTGTTGTCCTGAGGAGCTGACCTCCCCTAGTGCTGCTTTATCCTGTTCCTGGTGCAAGGAGCTGGCGGAAGTCTCCAGGCTTTGCATTTCCTCCTCTGAGAAAGGGTTGAGCCTTTGCCTCTTGTCTGATGCTTCTGTGAGGGGGGTTTCCCTTTCTCTCTTTCTGCTGGTATCCTCCCTTTGTGGGGTTTGGAGAGTGGAGGAATCTATCCTAGAATCTTGTCTAGGAGGCGCCATATTGGTCGTTTTTTCTTGAGTGGCTGCCTGGCCTTTTTCTTTCTGCTTCTCTTGATCCTGTTGATCAGTTTGTTGCTTTTCTTGTTGGGATTGCTACTGATGGCCCTGTTGGCCCTGTTGGCCCTCTGCTTCTTCCATTATTTTGTCCTTTCCCTTGTTCCCTCCCTGTCCTGAAGTCTGTGGTGCCCCTTGTTGTGTTGTAGAGGATGAAGCAGGTGCTGTTGTCTGAGAACTTGGTAGAGCAGGCACCTGAGAAGGACATTCCAAGTCAGCCATTTTTAGCAAATGCCTTCTAGCCCTCTCAACTAGCTCTTCTTGAGATACAGGCTCTATTAAGGTATTTTTCCTCCACTTTGGTTGGTTGGCATGTCTCAGGATGTGGAACATGCTCTCATGCTCATAGCTAGAGAGTTTGTATTTCTGTCTTCTCAGAGATATAAAGCCATTGGGGTCATAGGGCCTCTAGGGGAAACTTAGTGTTAGGCCAAGACCTTCCAACATCCTATCTGCTTCTTTCCAACCTTCTCTTTTGTTTAGAATGAAATGGCCAAGCTGGTTTCTAATTTTGAGTTGTGCCTTCTTGCCTCTTCCTGCAAAGTGGATATGATCGGCATTGCCGAATTGTCTGAAATATTCTAAGGCAAAGAGCCTCATAGGCACATATCTGGGTAGCTTGTATGGGCGCAGCTCACACCCATATATCCTAATCACCGTGTGATGCTGGTAAAAATACCAATCTCCTATGCTGTAGGCAGTGGATAGTTGCAGAATCCTCTGCATTTCATCAGATAGTCTTGGAGGAGGTTCTGTCAAAAGCAGAGATAGAGCTGGATGAATGAATAAATCAATGAACTCATAATATGTATAGGGTGAATATGTAAGGATATGGAAGACTGAGCTCCAGTATACTACTGATCTTGGGTTTCCTTCTGCATCAGTTCTCTTGATTTCGAAAGAGAAATTTTCATGTTGGTGATACAGAATAAGATGATAAATATAAGAGGTGTATCTGAACACCTTTTCTCTAGATAAGTGCAGAAATTGCTCATGTATCTTATCAGAGATATAGGTGGCATAGTCATAACAAATGGGGGCCTTGCCAGGGGTAAACATGGTCATCATGACCAGCACAGTTTCCTCTATGAACTCCATTGATTTATACCCCAATACTGAGCTTATCATTTATGCCAGGTCCAGGCCTAGTTGATTTAAGTAGCCATCAAAAATGGGAGGATGCAGCACTGTATCAGATTTCTTGATAAACAGTTGATTCAATTTCAGGATCTCTGCCTCTGTAAGTATCTTAGCCCCTTGATTGATTAAGTCCAGCAGAGATAGAGGAACCAGTTTCCTTTGGGCTTTGAATTGGACCATATCCCTGATGGCCTGAGGGGTGGTGTAAAATACAACCTCACCCTGAGGGTTCATTACAGCCCTCTGTACTGGATCATAGCAAACAGCACACAAGTGAATAAGGTAAGGGAACTGGTTGACCTGGGGCATCTTAAAAGTTGGGAGGGAGGACTCCCAAACGCCTAGGATATCTGTTCCATCTCTGTGCCTAGCCCTGAGCTCATTTAGCAGATGAATGTGGAATGTACATCTGGATGGGGTGTCTTCTGAGATCTGGTAATCTAAATCTGCAAACTCTTGCCAGTCCAGCTCTCTCTGAGGAGCATTCAAGGGAGTGACATTAAGGGCTGTTGATCCTGCAGGGGTATCCATGTCTGCTTCAAGTATTTCTGAAAATGATAAGTCTGTTTAATTGACAGGCGGAATTGAGAGGGACCGGAAATAGCAGGGTTGCTATACAATAAAACAGAACAGCACTTAGCTTTGTGAGAAGGCTTTTGTGCAGTTTAACAGGCCTCTTTTGACAATCTAGGGGTAATCTTAGTGAATTCACGATTGCGCGAATCAGGGTAGGGTTTTTACTAGACTCGGAGTGTAAAATGGCTCTGCCAGTGTAATTCGACCTCAAATTGTGCAGGGAAGACAAGAAATCCTCGGTTTTATGGTGAAATTTGAATATCTTGCCGTGTCTAGGTATGCTTTATGAGTAACTGTGAAAAAATCAGTTTGCAAGGAAATGGATGGACCAGTACCTGTTTAACCAGTAGCTTGGGACGAACGAGTAATTGGGTTGGCGCCCTGAGCTTATGCGGGTGGTCGAAAGTTGGCCGACAGACTGTTGGTCGTAGTTTGCATGCAGGCAGCACAGAGGTTCTTTTCACAGAAAAATGACAAAAGTTGCGAAAAAATCGGAAAATATGGCTTTTTACCTTATTGGCGCGCTTTTTTGGGTGACGTCAGCATGACGTCAGCATGTGGGACCTGGTTGGATGACGTCAGCAGGACGTCATCGGGTGACGTGGCGGCCCAAGACCGGTCCACAAGGGCGGTGAGTTGGCGGCCAGGTGGGTGAATGAGGGACGAGGTGGGTGGACGCGGCAATGACGTATGCGACAGCAGGACGGGGACGTGGGAAGGATAGGTGTCGCTATATTGGGCCCCCTCCTGCACGGCAAGGAATGTGTCAGAGGGGGCTCCGATGGAGTTTGGTTGTGACATCTGTCCTCGCGTGACGTAAGCATCTGACAGATATCGGAAGGTATCTGTCGGACATCGGGGGCCTTCCGAAACTGCCATGAGCCATTGATCTGCGGGTGCGCGATCTGACGGCTGTCGGGTGACTAACCTGCACGGTAGGTAAGTTCAGCATTTTTTAACAGTCGGACGTCGGGGGCCACCCGAAATCGATAAGAACCGTCGATCTGTCAGGGGCACGATCGGACGGTTATCGGGTCAACAAACTGCACGGAGGCTAGTATTCAACGGGCAGGTTTAAAATATAATTTTTATCGGCAAGCACGCCCGGCGGGACCCTTCGGTTTATAAATGATTTCCAATGGTTTTTTGATGATTTTAATAGAATCACATTTTCCCGACAACATTAGGAGAAAGGCAAAAGCAAGGTTTTTCATGCAATTTTTTAACAGAAGGCATACGGGGGGCAAAACTTAGGATAAGCGGGCGTTGGTAGATTCATATGAAAAAGACGCATATTGGCTCCCGACCTTAGGTTAAGGCGAGGAAAGTGGGTTACATGATATTTCCGCCTTTTATTGGTTTTTAGGGGGTCAAAAGGGTTTCTTTGAGGGTTTTTGGGCAAAAATGGAGCAATTGGGTAGGGAAATGGGTTAAGATGGAGAAAAAGGTTACACATGGGTTCTTGAGCTTAACTAGGTGTTAATTCAATTCCCAGGGAGTAGAAATTATGGCTATAGTGCCAAGGAGGGGATATTTATACAGTGTGTGGGGTTTATACACCATGGTGTTATAATAATAGGGCAAAAGGAGTATAGGGAGCTAAATAGTAGAGTTAGCTGTTAGTATAGAGGGAACATATGGGTGGGGGCTAGTACAACCAAGTTTCTTGAAAATATCTTGGAGTCAAGAGTAGTTCAAAATGAAAAGACTTTTTTCACAAGAAATGTGGCTTTTAAAGGTCATAAGCATCATCATAAAACTTTAAGTTTGTCTCATGAACACAGTTTATGAAGGGGTGTTAGTAATGAGTAATATACATATGGAAAAGGAAGTTAATCATGCTCCATTGTTCTGCTTATTTGTACATTGCTAGCAACTTTTATCTTGAAAGAAACATCACTTCTGCAACCCCATCTACCTACCCACTAGTTCACCTAACATTTTTTATTCCTTCTTGGAGGGTGCACTTGGACTTGCAAACCCTTTGTATGCCCTTTTCTTTTACATTGGCTTTTTTGCTTTCATTTCCTATCTAATACTACCCTTATTCCTTCCAAGGCCCCAGATTAAGCAGTTGGGAACCTTAGTTTCTCTACCTAACTACTGATCTGCCAAGATTAAATAGTTTGGATAGATTTCTTTCTCTATTCTACAACATAAATTGAAAACATGGCATGATCCAGATTAGACTTTTGGACCATCCATCAAATTGAGTCCCTGTGAAGATTGGGACACACCTTGTCTCCTTATGGAAATATGGGATCTTTGCATTATCAAAGCAGAGCATATTTGGACCTTTAATAGCCAATCATGAAATATGAAACCTATTGGTATAGGTATCCAACAGGCCCATCAATCTTGATTTAGCAGGTGGATGGGTTGGACCCTATATAACATTAGAGTATTAATCTAAGAAGTTCAATGCAGTATCCCACAAGATTGATCAACTTGGACTAGTCCAACATCCCACAAGATTATTTCGAATTGGACTGAGTTGACAAGTGATCCAACCTCATGTTGGAAACCAAGACAATACTTAGTCGAGATGAATCAATACTATAACAACTTTACCAATTCAAAATTTTATTTTACTTAGTGAACATCATCGAATACTTCAGTAATAACTTAAATAACCATAACAAAAATTAATATCCACAATCACAATGGAACACATAAGAATAAGTAACTTTCATAATTGTTCTTCAATTCATGCATAGTGCAAGATACAACTTGCAATTACAAAGTTCTAGCTTCAACCGATGGAAAGCTACAACTTCCTAGTTTATCAACTGCAACTCAATGGAGCTACAACCCTACCTATTCTCCAACACCCACTGGAAGGAGCACCAACCCCTAATCAATAAGATACAACTTGCTTTGACACTCACTCTTCCATTTTTCATTCATTTTCATACTAGGACCATGAATGCCTTCTTTGCTTTTGTAACAAACAATTTATCCCTATCACCCCTCAAAAATCACCTACAAAAATATTTGATTGCTATGAAAAATACCATGTCATGATACCAACACCTCGCTGCTCCAGAAGGTATGTCTCAAAATCATTGGTACATTCTTCTTGATCATGCCTTCTTTTATAGATTTTCTTTTGCTATCTTTGGATTTGAATTTGTGCATGAAGTCTTTATTTTTCCCTTGTCCTACTTCTTCTATCTTCTAGAATGTGTTTGTTGTTCTAGGCTCCAACTCTAAATTCAACTAACCTTCTCTACCTTTTTTACAAATTAAACTAAGTTTTTTTGTTAATTCTAGTAAGTTACAAGTTTTGGCGGTGTTCCTTCTAATTTTAATTGCAATTCTATTTTGGCTTAACTGCCAAAAATAGCTCTTAACTAGCAGTTATGCATTTTTATCTTCAAGCCCCTTTTCTTTCATCCCTTTACCTGTTTTTTCCATAGGACCGATTTCTGCAACCACTACCTAAGTTATTGGATCCTTAGCCCTTTTGAGCCCTACATGAACCCTTTTTTTCTTTTTCTAATGGCTTTGCACCATTGTTCATACCTCTATGTGAGGCGGCCAAGGATCAACACTTAGCTACTTCCAAGAGCCTCTATGTATCTTTTCAATTGTTGCATCCATGGTCACTCCTTGTGGCATAAGGCTAGGTGCAGTCGCTTAACTCGTAACTCCTGATAGGGGTCCTCTATTTAATTTAATTCTTTAGATGTTACGGGATCAGAGAATCTAGGGTTGGCCCCACTTTCTATTGTCCCCAAATACCTGGTCCTCAACTACTACATGGAACCTATGTTTAGCACTACGGTTGGAGCTCCCTATAACCCATCAGGGTCTTTCTACTAGGTTAACATGTCTGTGGGGACTGCCCAACACTCTCTCTCTCTTGGTTATGGGTCAGCCTCCATGGCCCGGTCCCTTCTGCATGGTGCCATCGCAAAATTCATTTAAAAATACCACCAGTGAAATGCCTTTGGGATGGGTTTTCCTATGGGTCCTCCCAATGCCCTTTTAGTTCACTGACACTACTACCAATAGGTTGACATGTCCCGACAAAACCTATTGTGCACCATTTTAAATATTCCATGCTTATTCTGCCATGATGACATCACCATGACATCATAGCTGTCACATGTCATCCTCTGACTGGTGCCACATGTTAGGAAGAAAAGGGCCACTTGGGTGCCCAAAAACATCAAATCTACCTACCGCATGTCCACCTATTCATTGATGATAACATCATCCTTTCCTGTCATTTGGGCCAATCATGAGCTGCCATATGTCTTCCTGGAGGAGCGAGAGAAGGTCCTGAGTGGTCTTGTTTTTTGATCATTTCCTTTGTTATTTAATTTTTTAAAAACCATTGGGTTCAAGCCTTTAGTCCTTAGCACCACTTGTAACCAGATTGTGGTTTTGGGAGGGGTGCTCCCTGGAGTAGCTATCCACTGTTGATCTGCATGATCATCTATGCAAGAAACTACTTTTGGTAGTACATAGCTCATTTAGTGGACTATCTCTAGTGACCCCCCAGAAAGCCACCATGTAGCCAAGAGCTTTCGTTGTAGCTCTT
Organism: Pinus taeda; assembly: GCA_000404065.3. Classification (NCBI taxonomy): domain Eukaryota; kingdom Viridiplantae; phylum Streptophyta; class Pinopsida; order Pinales; family Pinaceae; genus Pinus; species Pinus taeda. Next base: position 6,729 of record APFE030370462.1, read on the forward strand.
AGTAGTTTACTTCTCTAAACAAATATTTGGGGTGCAGCTGTTGGGGTATTACTGTTGGGTGGGATCCACCCACTTGATCCCCACTGGACAACATGTAGTTTTCATGTCATGACTCTTTCTTCCCAGTCACTTAGGCTATAATATGATTCTGTTGGGGTGAATCTTTCAGCATAAGCCCACTGAGCTACCTTATACTATTGGTTCCTTTGTCCTAATCTACTATTGCCACGTATACTTGGAGTTCTCGCTTAGAGGCTTTATCAGAGTTAGTGACCATTTTGACACTTGTGCCAGTTTTGGCTACACGCCAAAGGCTCCAACGACTCTTTAACTCAATTTTGAAGGCCTTGGGGTCACTAAACTTTAACTAGCCCTAACTCTCACACTATGAAGTCATTTTGTGACTTCCATATGCCGTTAGAAATCTCTTTCGAAACTCTATCCATTTGAGTGGCTTCTTTTAGTTCATGATATGATTTGCTACCCTAGAATTGGCTCCATAGTCTATGCACCTCTTTGCTACTATGCATGCGCCTCTTTGGTTCTCCATTTGTCTTCTCCCTTAGATCTCCTTTGACTCATGTGCCTCCTACTACCACTTTTTGAAATCAGTGACAACCTATTTCCAACATTCTCCCCCTTTGGCATTGATGGAAACACCAAAATCAAACACAACACTCTTTGCTCTTTTAATTCTTTTAAGTTCTTCTCCCCATGAAATGCACACCTCTTTACAAGTTGTTGCTGCTATGGTATCTGCTTCTAGTATTTTTTATTGTGCATGATCATTAGATCACTCCCACTTAGTTTTTTGATTGATTTCTTTAGATCTCTTCCCCTTTGACATCAATGTAAAAAGAAACAATTATGATCCCCCAATAACCATGCTCCATCTTTCAACTATCTTTCTATGTTATGTTGATCCTTGTGGTCTTGGTAGCTTCACCTTGATTTGCTAATAATGCAACAACTTCCCTTCTTCATTTTTAAAGGAAGAGCTAGTCGAGGGAGGAAAGAGGCTCAACTCCCAATCTTTTCCTCAAATATTCAAACAATTCTCTAGGGAGTGGCTTAGTGAAGATATCAACAACTTGCTATTTGGTAGGTACATACTCCAGATTCACAATCTGAGTTGAAACTTGCTCTCTCAAGAAATGATACTTGATGGGGATATACTTAGTAGTGGAGTGAAAATTTGGATTCTTTGATATGCTTATATCACTTGTGTTGTCACAAATGATGGGGATAGGCTTCTCAGATATCAGTTTCACAACTTGCAAAGTTTACTTCATCCAAAAAATTTGGGTGAAACAAGGAGTTGCTACAATATATTCTACTTCAACTATAGATAAGGAAATGGAATCTTGCTTCTTGCTCAACCATGTAACTAGACTAGCTCCAAGAAAGAAAGCACCACCACTTGTGCTCTTTCTATCATCTATATCACCTACCCAATTAGCATCAGTATAAACAATGAATGAGAACTCATTACCTTTGGGGTACCATAGGCCATAGTCCATTGTTTCTCTGAGATATCTGAGAATTCTCTTGGCTGCTAGTAGATTGCTTTATGTAGGAGTTGTTTGAAATATTCCAAATATAACAACAACTTGCATGATGTTTGTTCTTGCAGCTATTAAGTATAAAAGTTTTCCAATGATAGATCTATATGAAGTCTAGTCTAATCCTGGAGTTTCATCCATCTTTGTAATCTTGCAACCTATCAACATTGGAGTGCTCACTAAAGAGCATTATTCCATGCCAAATTTCTTCAGCACTTTTTTGAGATATTTCCCTTGAGAGATAAATATGTCTTTGGGGGTTTGAGCTATTTGTAATCCAAGAAAGTACGAAAGCTCTCCAAGCATGGGCATCTCGAATTATACCTTCATATTAGTTGCAGATTCATTGTTCAAGACATATGAATTATTTGTAAAGATGACATCATCAACATATACTACCACCATGATAAGCTTTCCATCCTTTTATTTGACATATAGGTTATTGTCAACTTCTCCTTCTTTGAATCCACACTTATTCAAGTAGTTGTCTAGCTTGGAATACCAAGCTTTGGGGGCTTGTTTTAGACCATACAAAGCCATTACAGGAAATTTCAGCCTAAAAATGGCCTCCTAAGGAAAAATCAAGAAATTAATACAAAATTGCCAAGGAGACAAATTTGTAATATTATTTTACTTTTATCTATGTTCCACGATATTTATTAACACAATAGTTAATGAAAAAAATAATATGTTATTTCTAATATTTTACTTTTATCAAAATCCCTCAATATATGACACTTTTTTTAATATATATATATATAACAGATAATTGTGTAACAATTTCTCCTGAAATATATTTTTTACCCCAAAATCCAATAATTTTTTCTTTCTAGGATACATTTTATTAACTATTTATCCATTTATTTAACCATTTTAAACATAATTAACTATTTTTATATTAATTATATTTAACTTATAAATTCTATATTTTTGGCTCTAGTTTGATCATTTGTACTTTTTGGAATACGTTTTTTTATCTATTTTATATTAAACTATTTATCTATTTTATATTAACTATTTCATATTTAACTAAAATATTTTATTTTTACCTATTATATTAACCATAATTGCCTATATTTATATTTTATATTTAACTATGTTTTGGTGTTTTTTGGGCATGGTTATTAAAGTCAAATGGGCCCGAATTTTGAATTTATATTTTTCCACTAATATCAAGATTTATCTTGCATTAATAACTTTTTCGATATTCTTTTTTTTTTGTTTTGTGTAAATAAGCTTTTGTATTAACAGAGAGTAAATATATTACAAAACTTCTACTGCAGCAGATTTTAGGGTTGCTTATCAGCTAGCCTGGCTACGTGGGGATACATTGGAAAATTAAAGAGAAAACAAGCACAAAATGGGCACACCACGCAGGGTGGCCGAGAAGGTACTGCGTGATAAACAAAACTGATGTCTCTATTTGAGTACATTGCAGCATAAACATAAGAAGAGATCTGAGTACATAACATCAAGAACAAGAGAAGGGGCTTGGACATGACCGACAAAAGGAGGACAGTGGCAGCGGCCATCAGCGGTGGGCTGACCCCTACTTCGGCGGGTTGCCTGGAGGGACGCCAGAGGTCTCACCAGTGGTACCTTCGGTGCCAACCACATTCCTCATGAGCTTGATTAGCACGGTCAATTTTCGTTGATGGTGTCGGCTTGCTGGTCCAGCGAGGAGAGCTTAAACTCTATGCTTTCCACCACGCACATATGGTCGTGTTCCATAGCGTTCATCTGGCATTTGAGGTTCTGCACCTGTTCATCCTACTCTTCCTGGGCTTCCAACACTTTCGCCAGCAGAGTCTTCATTCGCCACACTTCCGCTTGGGTTCAGACGAATTGGGTGGCCCGCGTGAAGGTGGTTCCCAGGTCTTGTAGCCAATTCACCTCCTTCCCCAGCTGCTGGTCGAAGACTTGTACTTCCTCCGCTTTCACACTGCTTTCCAGCTCATTTAGCTTACATTTGTTCCTCTGCGAGGTTCTGGTTTCATACATGTCTTTGGCCTGTTGGAGATCCTTTATAGCCGACTGGTTACGGCAGCTATCCCCCTTCATCGCGTAGGTTATTGCCACAGAGATTACCAGCGCTATGTTGGCAGCGGGAGAGAGCTTCACCTTGCAACACGATAAAACTATGCTTTCCTCGGCTGCCAGGGACGTTGTTAAATAACCGATGGCCGGAGAATGGTTGGAGGGTGGCATTGGATGGGAGGGCCAATTGCCAACTTTTTCGATATTCTAACTCATATGAGTAAGGTAGGTAAATAAGATTAATAAAATATTTCACAAATACCCAAATCAATATTAAAATATTTCACAAATACCCAAATTAATAATAAAATATTTGATAGATACCAAAATTAAACAATTTAAAATTATTTAGGACATGTACCTCTTTTTAAATTTAAAGGATTTTGATTGGTTCACATGTTATGACATAGAACTTATGTGAAAATTTCATGGGAACTTTTAGGCTGAAAATTCCTCTAATGCTTCTTAAGTTTGCATATATAATTCGGTTTCTCTTTCAACTGAAAACCTTCATGCTGCTCTATGTAAAATTCTTCGTGGAGCTCTCCATTTAGAAAATAAAATTTGATATCCATTTGATAGATTTTGAATTTCTTGAAACAAGAATATGCCAAGAACATTCATATTGCTTCTAATATAGCAACATGAGCAAAATTTTCATCAAAATCTAGGCCTTCTATTTGAGGATATCCTTTACATACCAGCCTAGCCTTGTTTTTTACCACTTCTCCATGGTCATTCAACTTAGTTATGAAAACCCATTTTGTGCCAATGACATTCTTGTCAGCAGGCCTTGGTACAAGTTCCCAAGTTTGATTTTTCTCTGTATAGTCCAATTATTCATTCATAGCCTTTAGCCAATGTTCATCTTAACTAGCTTGAACAATACCCTTCAGTTCCTCCATGGACAACAAGGAAACATGTTCTCGTGCCAGGGAATTTATAATATCCCTTCTTATCTGCACTCGAGAATTTAATTCACCAACTATTTGATCAAATGGGTGATGTTTTTGTACGTACCTTGATGGATCTTTTGCTTTAGGACTTGAGATTTCTTCATCGCTATCTTCTACAAATGGTTCATCATTCTCATCAACAATTCTTATTGGGTCATCAATGTTATATTTTTTGAGTTGTTTGACTTCTTGGTCATCGTGCTCATCTATCTTCAAATCGATACAATTAATGATTATTTTGTTGATTTTATTGTAGAACCTGTAACCTTTGTTATTTTGTGAATAGCCCAGAAAAAAATACTTCATTAGCTTTGGCATCAAATTTCCCAAGTTTCTCAATGTTTCTCTTGATGTAGTATCTGCTGCCAAAATTTTTGAAGTGTATAACTATTGTTGGTTTGCCACACCACATCTCATGAGGATTTTTGTCATTGTTGAGTAAAAAATGAGCCTTGTTGAGAATAACCACTACTGTATCAATTTCCTCTCCCTAAAACCTTTGTTGAACTTTCTTTTTTGACATCATAACTTTGGCTAATTATTGCACTAACTTGTTTGCTCTCTCTGCAACACCATTTTTTTGGGTAGTCTCTGCTATGGCAACCTACTATCAATGCCATTTGATTTGCAGAAATCATCAAATTCCTTTGAAGTGTGCTCACCTCCATTATCCGAACTTATGCTTTTTATTTTTCAACCAATTTCATTCTTAGCCATAAAATTGAATTCTTTAAACTTATAAAAAGCTTCATATTTATCTCTAAGGAATGCAACCCATATCATCTTGCTGAAGTCATCAATGATTAGCATAAAATATAGCTTACATGTGGGTGATTTCATTTTGGATGGTCCACACAAATCCATGTGTACTAGCTATAATTATTTTGCTGAAATGTTTTCCTTTGCCTTGAAAGAAACTTGAGCTTTGTTTCCCAATTGACATGATTTATAAATAATGTTCTTTGGATTTGAAAGCTTGGGCAAGTACTTTATTGCAATTTTCTTGGTTAGCTTGAAAATCTGGTCCAAGTTCAAGTGTTCAAGCCTTTTGTGCCATAGCCAGACCTCATATATCTTGGTCAAACAACACTTTTTTGTCTTCTCCTTCAGCACATAGACATTATTTTTTGTTCTTACATCTTCAAAAACTATTTCACATGTTCTTGTGGACTTGATTTGATAATTTTTGGCTCTAAAAAACACATCATATCCTTTATCACACGTCTGAGACACACTCAGTAGATTGTGTTTGAGCCCATCAACACACAAAATGTTATTAGTTATACCTTTTCCATTTGAGAGACTGACCGCTCCTTTTGCAATTATTTTTCCTGAAGCATTTTTACCAAAGGTAACATTACCTTTGTCAATAGGCTTCCAAGTGAGAAACTCACTTCTATCTCATGTCATGTGCTTGGAACAACCACTGCCCACATACCAATGGCCCCCACCATTGTGAGCATACAATCAAATGTCACATTTCTCTATTTTCTCTTTCTCTTTCTCTTTCCAAATCTTGGGATTCTATTCAATTTTCTCAATAGTTGGCTCTGTCTTCTCTTCTTTAACCTTGCAACTAACTATTATATGCCCAAAATTTTGGCATTTAAAACATTGAACTTGATAATTTAGGGAGCAAAGGAATTATTATACCTGGGTTTGCTTCTTCTCTATTGAAAAATTCTCTTGGATCTAAGTTGTCTATAAGAGAGATAAACCCTGCAATTTGCTACTTTTTGGCCATAATTAGTGCTTGTAAAACAAGATCCTAGGAAGACATCATTGTACTTGGATGCATGCCTTCTGCACTAAGTGAAACTTTAGATAGTTTGAGTAGCATGGTGTTCTCCTTTTGTTGTTTTTGTTGTATTTTTTTATACTTCTTATTGTCTTCTGGCTCTTGTTCTGAACCATTTTTACCTTTTAATTCAGTTGTTGTGCTGGATTCAACATAAAAGCCAAGACCAGTTCGATCTTTGGAGATGTGTTGAGCCTCCAAAATTTCATTTAAATTTTTTGCCCCTTTGTTGAATTTCTGATTGAAGCTAAGTTGTGTTTTAGCCTTTTAAAGCTCCTTCCTTAACAACAAAATTTCTCCTTCCAACTTCTCACATATTTGGTCCTTTTCAATCAACGATTGGTTCAAGGTTTCTTGGATTTTCTTACCTTCTTCTAACTGCAAAGGTAATGGCTCAACAACCTCAACATTTTCCTTCATCAAAGATTCTCTCTGAGTTTTATTTTTCTTTCTCAACCTTTCTCTTTCCTCAAGTGCACTTACTATCTTTCATTCAAGATCAACTTCTCCTTCATCATCATTAGAAATAACCTCAATTTGCAAGTTTTATATTGCCATCAACATGGATTCCTTAGGGCTTTCATCATCTATGTACTCATCTAAGGATTGGTTGCACTCATTTTCAGAGGAGCTCTCATATTGAGCATATAAACCTTTCTTCTTGGCCTTCTTTCTATCTTTTTAAACATTCTTAAATTTTTCTTTGGGATCATAGTCATTTTTCGTCCTTTCAAGACACTTTGATGCATAATGATCAACTTTCCCATAATTAAAACATTTAAAGGGAAACTCACCTTTATACTTGCTCGATCCTTGCTTGAAGTTCCTCACAATGTTGACCTCTTCTTCATCTGATTCACAACATGAGTCAAGATGCTCATTCTTGAACTTCTTTTCTTCTTTGAAAGTTGATTCTTTGGCAATTATATAGGCAGTTAGTATTCCAAGGATTTTATCTAGAGTGAGAGTGCTCATATTTGGCATTTCTTCAATGGATCATACCTTGGGATTAAACCTCTCAAGAAGAGATCTTAGCACTTTTTGAACTACAATCTCTTCATCTATTCTCTCATCAAGACCTCTTATGGTGTTGAAAACTTCATCAAATCTTAAAAAATAATTTGCAATATTTTCATCATCATGAATGTTCAAATATTCAAATTTCATCCTAAAGCCTTGGAGTTTTGCTTTATTTAGCTTGTTGTCTCCTTCATAAGAGTTACTCATCTTCTCCCAAATAGCTTTGGCAGATGTGCAATCCATTACTTTAACAAGATTTGTTTCAGGTAGGCTAGAAAGTAGGGCATGCATTTCTTTAGCATTGCATGAGAAATCCAACTTTTTTATCTTCGGTTATTAGTGGCGGAGGTGTTATATATTCTTCTTCAATGGTATCCCATACATCAACTCCAAGTGATTGAATATAGGTCTTCATCCTCACCTTATAGAACACATAGTTTGTTCCATTAAACATAGGTGCCTTATTGGTAAATCCTCCTTCTTGGTTTTCCATGGTTCTTGATCATTCTTCCATATATTAGACTAATTAGAAGCAACTTGGCTCTAATACCAATTGTTGTAAACCAAGACAATATTGAGAAGGTGGGTGAATCAATATTGTAACAATTTTACCAATTAAAAAAATTCTTTTACTTAGTGCACATCATTGAATACTTCAAAGATAGCTTAAATAACCATAACATATATTAATATCAACAATCACAATGGAACACACAAGAACAAGTAACTTTCATAACTGTTTTTCAATTCATTCATAGGGCAAGCTACAACTTGCAATTACAAAGTTCTGGCTTCAACCAGCAAGAAGCTACAACTTCCCAGTTTATTAGATGCAATTGAATGGAGCTACAACCTCACCTATTCTCCAACACCCATTAGAAGGAGCACCAAGTCCTAATCAACAAGATACAACTTGATTTGACACTCATTTTTCCATTTTTCATCCATTTTCATATTAGGACCATGAATGCCTTCTTTGATTTTCTAACAAACAATTTATCTCTGTCACCCCTCAAAAACCATCTACAATAATCTCTAATTACTATGAAAAACATCACCTCACCATGCCAACACCTCGCTGCTCTATAAGCTCTACCTCAAAATCAATTGATACATTATTCTTGATCATGCCTTCTTTTATATATTTTCTTTTGCTATCTTTGGCTACGAATTTGTGCATGAAGTCTTTATTTTTTCCATTGATCTCCTTTTTCGACCATCCTTCACACATTAGGCCTCTCCTTTCGACCCTTTACCTGATTTTTTCCATAGGATTGGTCTCCATGACCACAACCTAAGCTATTAGGCTCTTAGCCCTTTTGAGCCTTACGAGGGACTTTTTTTATTTTGCAAATGGCTTTGCGTCATTGGGCATACCTCTACATGAGGTGACCAAGGAATAACACTTAGCTGCTTCTAAGAGCCTGCATGGCTCTTTTAAATTTCCGCACCCATGGCCACACCTTGTGGAATAAGGCTTCGTGCAGGTACTTAGCCCGGAGATCCTAATTGGACTATTCTATTTAATATAATTATTTAAATGTTACGAGATCTAAGGTTGGCCCCACTTTATATTGTTGTTACACCCTTGGTCCTCCACTACTACATGGAATCTATTTCCAGTGCTAGGGTTGGAGCTCCCTTTAACCCACCAGGGTCTTGTCGTTAGGTTGATGTGTTTATGGCGACCACCCAATGCTCTCCTTATTGGTTGTTCCTCTACCTCTATGGCCCAGTACCTTCTACCTAGTGCCACTGCAAAATGACTTCAACAATCTTGCTAGGGAAATGACTAAGGGATGAATTTCCCTGTGGGTCCTCCTGAAACCTTCGTAATTGGTTGTCACTACTGTCAGTGGGCTGATGTGTCTCGACATCCATCGCCTGAAAAAACCTCTTGTGCACCATTTTAAATATTCTTACCTTATTCTATTGGGATGACATCACCATGAAATCACTACTGCCACGTGTCATCATTTAGGTGGTGACACGTATGTCACATAGAAAAGGGCCTCTTGGGTGCCAAAAAACATTGAATATACCTGCAACACGTCCACCTTTAATTGGCTTATGATGACATCATCTTTTGTTTTCATTCTGGCAAATCGTGAGCCACCACCTGTCTTTCTGGAAGAGAGATAAAAGGTCCTTTATGGCCTTGTTTTGCGATCATTTCCTTTGTTGCTACATTTTTCTGAAAACCATCGGGTTCAAGCCTTTAGTCTCTGACACCAATCCTAAGTGGATTGTGGATTTAGGAGGGGTGCCCCTCGGAGTAGATCTCTATCATTGATTTGCATGATCAGTTGTGCAGGGACCCACTTCTAAGACTACAAATCCAATCAAATGAACTGTCTCTAGTGCCCCCCCCAGAAATTTTCCACGTATCCCAGCGCTTTCATCCTGATGTGTAGCAATTTTCTTCTCCAAATAAACCTCCGGGGTGCACCCACTAGTGTATTACTATCAGGTGGGCTCCATTCGTTGAGTCCCCATTCGACAATTTGTAGCTATTATGACAAGGCTCTTTCCTCTCGGTCACTTAGACTTGGGCTATGATATGATTTCTCTTTGGTTTACCCTCCAAGGTATTCTCATTGGGCTAGCTTGTACTATGGGCTCCTTTGGCCCAATTTGTTGTTGCCATGTTTTCTCGAAGTTCTTTATTAGACACTCCACTAGATTCAGTAACCAGTTTGGCACTTTTTCCAACTTTAGTTGCACGCAAAAGGCTCCAACTACTTTTTATCTCTATTGTTAAGGCCTTGGGGTTACCGAAATTTGACTGGCTCTAACTCTCACACCAGGAGGCCATTTTGGGACTTGCATATAGCATTATAAAGCTCTTTCATAGCTCTATCCATATTTATTGCTTTTATTATCTCATCTTCCCTATAATTGGCTCCAAATCCTCTGCACCTCTTTGTTGCTATGCCTACACCTCTTTGCTGCTACACATTTACCTCCTTTTTGCTCCATATGTCCTCTCCCTTAGACCATATTTGACTCTTATGCCTCCTGTTTCCACTTGTTGACATCAATGACAACCTATTTCAAACACCTCGTATCATTTTTTTTTCATAATTCAAAACAAGTGTGTTATGGCATTCTATGTTAAACTTCCACCTTCTATTCTTTGTTCTAAAGCCATAATTATTTCATTTCTTTCTCACCAATCATATGAGTATCATATTTGATAAGGGAGACTATTATCAAAAGCAAACCGTAGACTTATTTTTTATGTTAGTAATTGGATTTGTGATAAAAATCCCTTGAAATCTCTATTGGCATTCAAGTTGGTCAAATAGTTACTTCATATTTGATAATCCCTATATTCTTTAGTTTTCTTTTCTAGTTCCATTAGAGGACCATTTAGTGATGCCTCCATGCAAGACTATCAAAACCTTGCGATAAATTAATGGAATTTCATATGCCAACCTTTTTTTCATGAGTGTGTACTTGAAATGAATTTTTTAGATTGAAGTCATGTTTTTGGCTCATCGCTGAAGGAAGAATACCACTTGTGTGTTGTTTATTCTTATTAGTTTCTTGGGTGAACTGATTTTGAGATAATTTTTCACTACTTTTTCTTATAAATATTCATTTTCTCATCTCCACTGTCGGACTAGTAATTTCTAGGAAATACAACTACAATAATGGTTAATAAATATATATGATACCCTAATTTTTAGAGACTTATGGAAAGGTATCTATGAAGGATAAGATGATAGTGCGCATATGAAACCCACATTGGCTAAAGAGCTAGCCATTTTGGAGAACAAGGACAATAAATTCCATGCCCCCATTGTTGTTTCTGTAAGTGAAGAGATGATTAATCATATAGTTTCTATAACAAGTTCTTATACCTACCCTTACAGGTATTTAGGTATCAACACTTACCCTCCCTCTAGGATCTAGACATCAACTAAGATCTCAATACTAAATAGGCCATGATGTCCTCCCAAGTATCATTGTCCAACTAGTGTTATGGTACTTCATCTCTCCCTCTTAATTGAATCAAAGACATTTATTATTACACCAACTTTTTATGAAGGGATCAACACATCTAGTAATTCAAGCATGCTCCTAAAATTATTTTCTTGTTGGAAACAAATTTCGTTAACACATTGACTACTTGTTCAATGGTTGGCATATAATGTAGCTTTATGAGCCCAACCAGTATCAAACTGCCAAAGTATATTGTTTTGTATGATAGCAGAAAACTCTGGGGTCTTCAACTATTCTGATATTTCTTAGTTCATCACAATATCCAAATAAATCTCGAGGAAATATTCCTTCTTAAACTTCTCCAACAGCCCCAAACTAAGCCTCAACACCTTCCAAAATATCCAATTTATTGTCCATAAATTCATCAATCACAAATAATTATCTGTATTGCTTTAGTATTTCTCCAATTTTACTCTTTCTTCAAGTTATTTTAGTATAGCTATCACAATATCTCTTCTCTTGGGGTGATATACACCTTCTTTATCCAATCTTATTTTCTATTAGGGGATTCATCAACTTTAGCCACACATGCTCCTACATTTGCATCACCACATCATTAGAGAGCTTCAATATTATAGAACATCATTCCTTTTATCTTAACAATGTCATCTATTATAGCTCCCTCTTTCGATCATTCTCAACATCATCCTCAAGTCATCATTAAGTGGTAGGTAAACATCTTCATTATCTTGAAGGTTATCTACCTACAAGTCTTCAACAACATGTATAACCAAGCTCAAATACACACACACACACACAAGAGCATGAAGTCAACTTTTTATCAAACTAGGGTTAGCATGTAATCATAAAATAAAACATCTACGTTTATCAACATTTTTTAGTATGAAAACAATCTCTACATATCAAAACCTAAGTCTAGATAGGTTTATAATCAATAATGGATACACATTTCGTACCCTAGACTTTCACAACAATCTATGTTATGGTTTTGTCACAAACCCTAAATTCCTCTACTAAACTTTAGATATTAACAACTAAATTCAATCATATCAAAAACATTTTACATATAGGGTTTCATTACTATGCCTTAGAGCCTCATATCAATCTATACTATGGTTTTTCTTGTACATCCTAGACATTGAACAATTTTGACCAATCTAGGGTTTCAATCACGTGAAAGCATATATACCTAGGGATTCATTCCAAGGATCTTATATTGACAATTACAAGGGTTTTTGATGCGGGAGCATTCAACCCAAAGGGAAATTATTGTAAATAATAGACATAGGGGGTCATGCATTTGTGGAATTAGTTTCCTAAATTCCAAGTCAGTTTAATATTTAGGCTTTTAAGTGTGATTAATTAGATATTCTCAAAATAAATAAATAAAACTAGGAGAGCTTTTAGGCATAAAAGCAATGGAGGTGGATCATTAAGGGATAAGGAAGCTTTTCTATTTTAGAATAGGGAAAAAGATGGAATAAAGCCTCAAGATGCTTTTTTCCATATGTATGTATTGCATGTAGAGTCTTAGAGATTTTAGTTGAGTGATTCTAGATCATGCTAAGTTTTATAAATTATGTAGCCTCAAAGGCATTGAAAAATCAGAGAGAGTGAGAGAGAATGAGTGAGTATGAAGAAGAGGCCATGAATAGGCCATGATTTCTCTTGTAAATAATTTATTTTTTAATTAATTATTTCAGTGATTTGTGTGCATATGTATTGTTTGGAACTTTCAGAGATTTTAACATTTATCAGGCATAATATGCTGGATTTAATATGGATTGGAATTCGTTGAATGCTCTGTTTGCTCACATCACATAGTGATTCAGCTATTGGATGGTTTGAATTCTACGGTGATGGTTTGAAAGCTTTCATATGAGATTTAATAGTATTATGATCATTGTGAACTAATCAAGTTTCTATGAGAGAGGTTTTAAAAGATCCTGGTTTTGCAGGCCAGCCTTGCATCAAGTGGTATCAGAGCCGGAACAACTTTCTTTGAAGGTTCAAGTGTTTTTTTTGTTAAGTTAATTGCAAGTGATTTTTGGAACTGACGAATATTGTAGTAGAGAGTGCAGTGATCAAAGAGTCTACCAAGGGTGGTAGAACCTAAAGATTCAATAGAGGTTGAAAAAAAAAAGTTGCAGATGAGAGAAGCCTACAGGAGCAGTGGAGGATGCTCAAAAGGTTCCAGCAGAGGAACTATGATTACCAAAAGACCAGATCCGGAAGGAAGGATTGGTGAGGTAAGTGGCAGCAAAAGAGTTTGCTGTGGCAGAGGCTTCATGCAACTCATAGGTGAGCAACTTATGGTGAAGGAGATGACTTCTGAAAGTCATAAAGGAGAGAGCAGAGGTTCAGAAAGAGGCCACAGTAGAAAAGAGAAGAAATATTCCAAGGCAAATGGCATAAGACAGCAGTTGACTCAGGAAGAGTATGAGAAAGAGAAAGCTGAGATAGCAGTTCATCTTGAGCTTTTGATGAAATTGTTGCAGGAAAATGTGAAAGACCAGATACATGGTTTACTGATGAGGAAGAGAGTGAAGTGGCAGAGGCTACAGCAGAAAATAGATTTATAGATAAGCATGCAGTTAACAGAGGAGCTGAGGAAGCTTGAGCAGATGATGGATGTACAGTTGAGACGGGAAGAACTCAAAGCAGCTGAGTTGGAAGAGGAGGTTTCCATTGGTGAAACAGAGGAGAAGATCATTTATGATTTCTTGAGTTATTGGGTAAATCCAAATCAACTGGATAATATAAAACCATGTATTTTTGTAGCTGACAATTGTGAAGTGATTACAGGTTTTACTGAGGAGGATGTGCCATCTTGTGAAACTGTTACAACACAAGAGGAAGTTCTTATGGATGCAGAAGAAGTGAATCAGTCTAAAACACAGATAAGGGAAGTAACAGTTGATACTGTTGAACATTTTGTGCAAACTGAGAGTTTATGTATGAATGCAGGTGATGAGATGGTAACAATAGGAAGCTTGGCTTGTGAAAGTATTGAAGATTGCACAGAAAGTTTCTCAAAGGAGATGACAGATTTATGGCAGGAGTTAAATGTTCTGGAGAAGAGACTAGAAGTACAAAAGATAAGAATTCAGAATATAAAGGCAGAGATGAATGAAAATAAAGAGGTTTATTTTTATGAACCAGAATACAGATGCATTCCCGGAGAAGATGATGCTGAGAGACTAAGTGATAATCTCAAGAATGATTGGGATCAGTATACTAAAATGCTGGCAGAGGAAAGTAAGGCACTGATGCCTTATGATTTTTATTCTAACAAATGTTTTGTGAATGCAGGTATTGTTGCAGAACATTTGACTCAGTTGAGGAGAGAAGAAGTTTTCTGTTCCAGAAAACAAGAGGGTATGGATGATTGGGTAGCAGTCAGAATAGAAACAAGAATAGAGGCAAGAAGTCAGCAGTCTGAAGACTTATTAGACAAAGAAATTGATTTAATCAGAAGAACCATGTTGAAAGTTTCTCAGATTAAGACATCAGCAAGGAAGAGAAGCAGCAGAAGCAACAGAAAAATGAAAACATAGATAGATTGTGAAAGTGCAGCAAGTAGAGCAAGGCAGCATAAAGTGTGGAGACCTGGAGAAGAACAACAGACAGAAGTAGCGGCAAATGGAAAGTTGCAACACAAGATATGGGATCCAGGCAAACATAGATATGAACACAAGATCAGGAGATCATGAAATTTTTCTACCTTAGGAGTCTGATGCGGGAGCATTCAACCCAAAGGGAAATTATTGTAAATAATAGACATAGGGGGTCATGCATTTGTGGAATTAGTTTTCTAAATTCCAAGTCAGTTTAATATTTATTCTTTTAAGTGTGATTAATTAGATATTCTCAAAATAAATAAATAAAACTAGGAGAGCTTTTAGGCATAAAAGCAATGGATGTGGATCATTAAGGGATAAGGAAGCTTTTCTATTTTAGAACAAGGAAAAAGATGGAATAAAGCCTCAAGATGCTTTTTGCCATATGTATGCATTGCATGTAGAGTCTTAGAGCTTTTAGTTGAGTGATTCTAGATCATGCTATGTTTTATAAATTATGAAGCCTCAAAGGCATTGAATATGAGAGAGTGAGAGAGAATGAGTGAGTATGAAGAAGAAGAGGCCATGAATAGGCCATGATTTCTCTTGTAAATAATTTATTTCTTAATTAATTATTTCAGTGATTTGTGTGCATATGTATTGTCTGGAACTTTCATAGCTTTTAACATTTATCAGGGATAATATGTTAGCTTTAATATGGATTGGAATTTGTTGAATGCTCTGTTTGCTCACATCACATAGCGATTCAGCTGTTGGATGGTTTGAATTCTATGGTGATGGTTTGAAAGCTTTCATATGACATTTAATAGTCTTATGATCATTGTGAACTAATCAAGTTTCCATGAGAGAGATTTTAAAAGATCCTGGTTTTGCAGGCCAGCCTTGCATCAGTTTTTTCATAAAACCCTAATTCATCTATTCCTCAAAATACAGGGTTTCATCATGTATCTTAGACATCAGCAACAAAAATTAAGAGATTTAAGGTTTCACCATAATATTAACAAACCCTAAACATTTAAAGGTTAGGATGTTATAGAGAACCCTAAAGGATTAGGCTCTTATAGTGAACCTTAAAGGTTAGTGTTTTAATAGAGTGAACAAAAGATAAGGCTTATGACAAGGGTTGATTCAATCTAAAGATTAATCAGCCTAGCAAACAAGAATATTTATGATTTAAAACCATAAACATGAGAGAGTTAGTAATATAACTCAAATTTCAAAATGAACATACATTTTAACTTAAAGAATACTTGCAACAAATCATGTAATTTTAAACATAGCTTGAGTTTCTTATTTTTACAAACCTTGTAGGGTTTCCTATTGATGGGTTCCCTCTACAATAATGCTTCTTTCCTTTTATTAGATTCTCTCTCTTGATTTTAAAGTATTCCTACAAACCTTCCTTCCAATGAAAACACAAGAGAGAGGATTATAAATAAGAAAAAATAAAACTTATATAAATAGAGGGAATCAATAATGAGAAGGACTAAAGAACACAATACTTATCTTTTGTGTAAAAGTTGGGGAAGCTCCCTCTTGACCTTTCATCAACCAAGACTTGGGAGGGATTCCTTTAATTCATCAAAACAACTCAGGAACAAAACATATTAAATCTATAAAACCTAGAAAGAAAGATTTAAAACAAAAACATGTACTATAGGTGGAGGATATATGATACTTAATAAAAAAAATCTTTGACTTCAGCCTCATATTCCTTAGACTTCTTTGGAGGGTTATCATCATCTACAACATTTGCTTGGTCCCTTTCCCTATTCTTGTTGTTGGGATTATTGGGACATTAAACCTTATAATGTCCCATATTGTGACAATGATAGAATTCTATTTTAGAGAGGTCAATCTTCCCTTCATTATTCTTTGTTCCCTTAAACCTATTATTTCCTTCTTTCTTTTTGACATAGGAAGAGTAGGCATTTTGAGATATTTTCTTCATTTTCTTGCTTTGCTTCTACTATGGAGAGACAAGATTCTTCTTGTATACAGGTAGACCACATTTCTTCGAAGGATGGAGAATTATTCCAACTGCTAATTCCATCTCCTAATTATAGTTGTAAAGGCATTCCAAGACTTTGGTAGTCCTAGAAGGGCAACAATCACAAGTTCGTTTCCATGGACTACTTCATCAATTTCTTGAGTTCCTCTCTAATATAGGAAATTCCTACAAATTATTAGGACATTGTATTATCCTTTGTCATTTTAACTATTTGAAGTTCATTCTTGAGACTTTTTACTTGTCCAATATTCTTTATGGTGAACAACTTTGAGAGAGAATCATACATTTTTATTGAAGAGTCTAGAGTGGATATGTAGGGAATCAAGTTATCTTGACTCCATCCACAATTAAGTTCATGGAAAGAATATTAGTTTCTTTGTACTTCTCCTTTCCTGCATCATTTGAGGGTTCTTTGACCTTTACTAATGCAAAGTCCAATACCTTATCCTTTGCAAGTATGAGGTTCATCCTTGTGTTCCATGCTCTATAGCTAGAGGTTCCTTGAAGCTTGTTCTTAGACTCCATTGATGAGGGCATAAGTGTATTTTTTAATGAAAACTATATACCTTTGCAACCTTCAATTGCCTTTCAAAATGGAATTCTCTTCTCCTTATGATATTCCTTGAAAACTTCTATTGAAACCTTCCTTGAGATGATCAGAGGTATTGATCTTCAAGCCGCCTTTGTCCTTGTACTTCACCTTAGCTCTAATATAGTGTTAGAAAATGAAAAGGAAGAAATATTTTCTTATCTTGATAGTTACTTGTGATTATATTTTAAGTCTTATTATATTCTTTTATCTTCTTATCATCAAGTAGCTATCAAAAGAATAAGCACATGAATATCAACACAATATAGACACAAGATATAGACTCTCAACGAAGGCTAAAACCCCTCTTTTAAAGGAAAACCCAAAAATTTATTCTTTTCCTTTAGAACTATATCAAATGAGATAATCAAGACCTTTGATGAGACCAAAAGACTTCCTCCAATCCACTAAGTCATCCTCCCAAGATGATTACTCCAAATTCAATAATCAACTCTGGTCAAACTGCTTCAATCCTCCAACAAACCTAGATTTTGGCCCTCTTGCTTCAGATTTTTAGCCTTACTACAAATATAAAATTTTTGCCTTCTTGTACCAAACTAGAAACTCAAACATGTGGACAAAAAAGGAGAATTTTGTCTTCCTTTTGCTAAAAAATGTCTCCTTCGCTAGGGTTATCTCCTTCTTTTCTAGGTATTTTTCACTTCTTTCTTCCTCTTGCAATTGTATATTGAAGTTGCTTGATTATATGTCCAAAAGAGGTCCAACAACACTACTTTTATAGTGATTTTGAGAGGTCGAATTCCTTCAATTAGGCTGACTTGACTGGAGGGTAGGCCAACTTGGTGGAGGCATAAAATGCAATTTTTACTCAAAGATAAATTTCTTTCTTGACATACAAAGCCCAAAAAGGGTCTAGATAATAATGACAAAGACTATGACTCTTGACATAAACCCTATAAGCCTACAATGGAGGATTTGACCTAGAAACAAAACAAATAAAGCATGAAACCCATGCTTATAAATAATTTTTCTTTTTTCTCATCAGGGAAAATTTTAAGAACCCCCCCTAAATTTATATATGTATACCATAATGGGCAAATCTCCATTGGTATATAGGAAAATGAAGGGCGATTTTATCATTACATAATAAATATTTAATATAGTAATTTTTTGGCGAATCTCTCACCAGCATGGCAAAATATTTTACTCCAATTATAAAATCTTGTAAGATCCTTTGGTGAGTAATTTCACTAATATATAAAACTTTGTAAGGTCCTAGTGAATTTAGCATTGTGAACTCTTCAGGAATTTTTGAAAAAATTAATAAAGCCCCATCATAATGAACAGAGCCACATGTGGGCAATATCAATTTTTTCTTTTTCGCATTTCCACGACATGGAACTGTTTATAAAATTAATAAAAAAGTGAAGTTCCCCTTATAATATGCAGGTAGCTTATAACAAAGTCTATACATCTACTATGCTTGTCTTCATTCAAGTTTCATATCTGCTATACTTAACACTGTGAATCACAACTCTCTCAAAACTCAACTCTATAGTGTAATTAAAACCTTTGCAAATTGAATCTGACAACTCTATAAAAAGGATTAGTGAAATAGAAGCTTTTGTGAATGAGCCCACTAACTATCACTGCTAAACAATCAATCTAGACTATGAAGTCTTCCATCTTGATCACAATCGTGCTCAAGATCAAGGGAGTGTGACCACCTAGCCTGACATAATGGCCATCATAGCTTCCAATAATCAACAACCACCTTGCAAGGACATCCTAGCTCATGTCTCACGAATTTTATTCATCAATCTTAACTGATATAAATCTTATAAAGATAATATTAGAATCCTCTCCAGATTCACTGTTAATACAAGGGTAAAGGAAATTTTCTAGCTTAAGGCACCAGCCAATACCAACTTTGGTATTTGTGACCCCTTTGTGGGGATGCACCTACCTTGCCCCGTTGGGTTTCTGCCTTGTAACATAGTTCAAGGATCACAAGACTTTCCAATCTTCCTACTCCATTAGACACACTTTATATGCTATACATAGTGAATGAAAAAGAAGCATTATAGAACACACAATTTCACAGAAGGAAGAAAAATCTTAGCCAGTTCAATATCAAAATCTTAACCAATGATTAATAAAGAATAACAAGTAGTGCAATGAATTGTTCCGAGTTATTTATTTACAAGCTATAAAGAATGTAGTGGAATGGAAAATATTACTTAGGCAACCCTTCAATATTTTCTACTAATATGTTTGTGCATATGAAATTAAGAGCATTGTTGAATACAAAGTTTCCTTTTCTCTTGCCTCCATTTTGACAAATCAATGTGAAATCAGTGTCACTTTGAATCTCCTTTCCTATGTGGACGTTTTGACAAATCAATGTGAAATCAAAGTCACTTTGAATTTCCTTTCCTGCGAGGGATCACATCCACAGTTGATTAGTAAAATATAATCTACTATATATTATGTTCAAGAAACTAACTACAATCTACAGTGGAAACGAGACCTCAATTCTTATTCTGAATTTGAATATCTCAGGAAAACATAAGAGATAAAAATGCATATGGCCTTAGTAGCTAGAAAACAATCACTCCATCATTACAAGACCACCTATATTTCAGCACTTAATCTAAATAATGGTACTAGTCGCAGTGCTTATTTGCATTAACACCATGTAAAAGCAACAACAATGTTTCAAAGCACACTTACTGGAAAAGTCATAACATTCCGAGAATATTTAATGATAGCATCTGAACCTCGTAGCTATGGTGGGGAAACTAGGGAACCCAAATCTTGGAAGATATCTCATACCAAATCTGAGAAAAAAATAAAAAAGGGAAAAAATCAAAACTATAAATCAAGCAATGAATTGTTTACAAATCAAATACAATTCCTTTAACTAACAGTTAAATTGTGGTGATATATTTAAATATTTAGTAAGAGTGGAACTTCAAACCATGGAATATTACCTTTGTCATTATAGTCATCCCTCAGTGACTGAGATTACAAATCAATACTTATGGAAATATTGTAAGAAATTCT
>APFE030370470.1:0-51929 GCA_000404065.3 Pinus taeda
ACAAATTGGACCAACAATCTAATTGTCCTACAAATCTGCCCTAGTTTTCGTTAACAAAGTGACATTTTTTCCCTCCACCAGTGCATTTTGTTGGGCTATTAAATTATTCAATAACCCCTTAAGATCGAAAATTTGGGTCATATGGCCACATAAGGTCGCGAGTTGGGCCTCAATGCTTGCCCCCATCAGCCTAGCCCTTAAAAATCAAGCCCGTGTTCTTATCAGGTGCCATGGGACCTTGGGTCGGGCTAACAGCCTGCCCTTCCTTCTAGGACCCTTAATTCCTGCACTGTGTCATATAAGTGATCATGGGACCTGGGGCAAGCCCCCACTCCGTAGCGCCCTCTGCAAGTGTCTTTCCACGATCCTTCAACACGGTCTTGTGGATATCAGATGACCAAGGGTTGGGCTAATGGTTAGCCCCCCTTTCCAACATGCCTTCTGCGTGACGTTGGTGGTCCCATGTTATGGGATATGACCATGGGCCAGTCTAAGGTCCCAATCCCCCTTTCTATTAGCACCTTCCCTATATGTTGAGGTCTTATGGTGTGGATACGATTGGGGGCTGGGGCTAGCAACCCGGCCCCTTTCCCCCAAATGCATCATATTGAAACTTTAAATATGTGTTTGGCACTTAGGTTAACAAGACCCACTGCATGGCATATTGGTAGAGTTTTTCATCTGTGACTATGAGTTTCAGGGATCAAACCTCTCAAACCTCAGTCTGGCCATACCCAAAATTATGTATGACCTTCGAGGGTGCCACATGATAGCTCATGATTGGGCCATGTGGTACCATATTACTGGTCCACCACACAAAAACCACCAACCAATAAAAATCAACCTCCAATCGACGAACTAGATAAGGACAAATTTCAACAAATGGTTGGCTCGTGCCTGCACAGTCACCTTGCTGACTCAGTTGTATGGTCACCCAATCAACTGCGCAATCAACAGACTTGCTTAAATTTTAGTTTTCGGTCCAAATAGTGAGAGCACAGTAACTTGAGCATACGGTGTCGTATTGAGGTGAAATGGATGTCATTGGATTCATAAAAACGAGCACTTCGACTCAACGCTAGTTTCAAGAATTTATGGGCACTTTCATTTTGGAGCTAAAATCTGATCACCTGATCACACACTCAGAGGTTTACCCGACATTGGTCAACACTAGGTCATACTTCTTGTCCTGCCCTAGAATCCATCTTGACTTATTTAATTTCAATGTGATCACAAGTTTCCAACCCACATTTTTATATTGCAAACGGTGAAATGAAACTATCTATAGCACTAGAATAAAGCATAATTTTAAATTTTACATGATTTTTGATACACGAGGTTTCTACCATGGCATATTGGTGTTCAACTTGGTGGTTATTAAACATTGTATAAATCTAATGGTGGCTTCTTACTCCTTGAAAGGGTGCCTCCCCTTCTCTAGGGGTGGTGCCAAGTTTTGACTTGGGGCAATCATGTTGGTAATGATTTCCCCTACATCCCCGACAGATGATGTGTGGTAGTCTTGAATAGAATTTTATGTATCCCTCTGGAATGTTCCCCTTCCCTTAAAACCCTTGTCTTTAATTGTAGCTCCACATGTTTTTCCTCAACTTGCACGAGTCCCCAAAGTTGTTGGTGAAGGTAAACTAGAAACAATTGAAATCATGTGGCCACTATCCTAGGCACAACCCTATGTCCATATTGTGGTGGTCTCGAATTTCCTCCCCTAAAGAAGGTCCAAGGGGCCTTCCTCATAAACCATGGTTTTTGCATAAAAATGGCTTTGTTTTCCCCTTTCAAGTCCAAGTGTTCTTCTACATAACAAACATTTTCAACATCCTCCTCAACTAAGGATGGTTTCCACATTTGTATCATTTTCCTAATCTTAGGGTTCAACCCATAAATGAAGTGATCTTCCTCACGTTGATTAGTGTCCATGTAGGAGACAAACTAAACCAAGTCCATGAACCTAAGATATCTTATTCTTCTACTGTTCAGTTTCCCTGAACCAAGGCATGGAAGGATCCTATTTTTTGTAATATGCTAGCAAGTACTTCTTCCTGAACCTTTCCTTAAATAAATCTCAAGTGGCATTGTCAGAAGTGAGGTGTAATTGTCGCTCCAGGTAACCCCACCAATCCAAGGCACTATCTCTAAGATGAAATATCACTATCTTAGCCTTTAAATTTGAAGTATACTCTCTTAGTGTAAAAAACTTGTCATTCCTTCCAACCAAGTTTTTGCTTGTTCGCCAGCACGGCTCTATTAAATTATGGGATTTTAATCTTATGGAGCTCTCTAGTAAGGTAATTTATCATAGTATCTTAATCCTCCATGGTTTCCTACCCTTGATGTAGGGTGCTCTACTTTTTCCTCAACTATTTGGTGCCCTCTTAACATTTCATTAATTTCCCCTAAGGAGTGTAGAAATTTTGAATAATTTAACACATATTCAATGGAGATTATCCTGATCATGTACTATTGTGGAAAACATACACAACACATAAGCTCCTCTACGTTGATCATCAATATAGCAGCATCAATAACAATAAAACATCAAGAGCATTCACACATTAACACAGTATGTATCCCGGGGAAAGCATCTCGCTAAAAACCCCAACTATTTGTATATTAATGATTGAGTCATGTAACATTACACAGCATAATACTTCTCACAAGTATCTCCACCTCTGTTACACACATTACAGCTCAGATCTGATCTCCAAATCTCTTCCACTGCTTGCCTGCCTCCACTGCTCAATACCTGCACAAGAACCGGTGATAATTCCAAGGCAGCCACGTCTTTCCTTGGCTAAATCACGTGAGAACAAGCTACAATGTGGGAAAATTCATTGGCATACTCAATCCCCTGATTTGTGCAAGATCTAGTGCACAACTATAGTCACAACTGATAGCAATCTGATTCTCTAAACCTATCCCTGCTGAACTGAACATGCACTGACATGCAACTGAGTTAACTGATGTATTCATTAGTTGTATTATGAGTTAATAACTTGTGAATTAATTAATAACTAATTCACCCAACTCATCTCTAGTCTATTCGCCAGTTAGACTAAATACAACCAGTTTAACAAAGCTAAACTGAACACAACTCCATCAACTGCACCTCCAGTCCACTAAACTCAAATCACTTGAGTTCTAACTGAAGTCCTGCATGCAAATATTAGTCATCCCATAGGTAACCACGTATTTCCTTCTGGGATCTGCATGTACCACATCCGTAGCTCATCCTGAAGTGCTCCAAGAGAATAAGACAAAGTTTATAGTCTAAATATTATTATGAGCTAATAATATTGACTGTTCTATATTTAGACTGATCAGTCACTCCGCTGTGATCTAAAAATAGAAGTCCATCTATTTTTCCCAATTTGATCAATCATCCATAAACAACAACCTGCAATCCATATACATGATCCATATGTCTAAAAATAGACATATTCTAAAAATAGACTTGCGCCAAAAATAGCCTACGGGACCACTTAGTGAAGGCAACTCCTTTCCACTAAGCTCCATCATCTTGTTGCAATCTCAACAAGAATTTCTTGTTGCACACTTTTCAACAGAAAGATATTGGTGGCTCCAAATGTTAAGCCTCTTTTCCAGTTTTGATACAAGCCAAATCCAATCAGCTATCTTTTGGTTGATAGGCTTGATCCAGAAACCTAAGTACTTAAGTCCATGATCTAAGGGGTTAATGCAGAATGGAAACAACTGTTGAGCAAAATATGACTCATGGATGGAAGTTATGGTAAGAATTATAGATGATTTTGAATGATTTTCAAGCATCCCAGTGGCAGATGAAAAAAGGGTGAGGATTTTCGAAAATGTGCGAGAATCCCTGATGTTGCCATCAAGAAAAATCATAACATCGTCCACGAAAAGAAGATGGGTGAGAAAGCAATCATCAGATATTTTGAGTCCACAAAGGTCCCCATTTCTCTTAGCTGAAGCAATCAAACGACTCAGACCATCCATGAAAATCAAGAACAGTAGGGGAGACAGAGGGAAACCCTGTCTGAGACCTCATTCGGAGTGAAAAAATTGTGATGCCGACCCATTGACCAGAACACTGAAAGTGGGGGTGGTGATGCAAGCCATGTTCCAGGTGATGAAAGGGTTGGGAAAGCCCAGGTGGATGAGGAGCATCTTGATGTAGAGCCAGCTGACCCGATCAAAGGCCTTAGCCAAGTCAATCTTTAGGATAATGGCCTTATGGTGTCTGGTCCAAATAGTATGAAAGGCTTCTTTGTGCCGAACCGATGGCTTCATGGATCTGGCGATGTTCAAGGAACACAAATTGTTGAGGGGCAATGTGACGGGACAGGATAGGTCGAAGACAATTTGCAATAATCTTGGAAATGATCTTATAGAGAACATTGCACAGAGAAATGGGACGATAATCATCGAAGGAAGAAGGGGAGTCTGATTTGGGTATAAGGGCTATGAAAGTCGAATTGATGGAATTATAAAGAGACCCAGATACCCTGCATTCCTCCACTACCCTAAGTAAATCATGGCTAAGAAGGTCATAGAAAGCAATGTAGAATTCAATGGTCCAACCATCCAGACCCAGGCTCTTTTCCTTTTTGAACCATTTTAAAGTACCTTCAAGTTCCCCTAATGTCACTGAATCATATAATGCCCCTACCTCATCCTTATTTACAAATCTGGGGAAGTGTGCAGCAATGTTGATAATATCGGCATTAGTCGAGCCAGGTGGTTGTTTGTAAGGGTTCCTAAAGTGAGATGATCCCAGGTGGGAGAGCTTGATGAAAGAATCAACCACTCCACCTTCTGGAAGTGGGATATTCCAGATGGTATTTTTGACCTTTCTACCTTTTGCATAGTTATGGAAGAATTGAGTATTGTCATCTCCTTCTTTTAACCAAATGGCCCTGTTGTGGAGGCGAATGGATTCCTCTCTGTCTTTTAAAATATTTGACTTCTTGTTTTCTAGATCCACCAGGTGAGATTTGTCCTCTTCTGTGGAGAACCCTAATCCTCGATCATCCAATAATGAGGAGAGTTTCGATTCTATGAGCAGAAGGGCTGTGTTATTGTTATGGTGTTTTTCTTTGGCCCATTGGATAGAGAGGTGCTTGAGCTGGGATAAGTTAGAACAAAAACCTTTTGCCAAGGACTCTGACCTATCAATAGGATTTGCAGTCCAAAATTCCTTGACTATATTGATATATGAAGGATCCTGAAGCCATCCGTGATTGAATTTGAATGGAGCTTTTGGCTTTTCGTGAGGTCCCAGAATCTCCAGGTATATAGCGTAGTGATCTGAAATGCCTCCAGTTCCAACCCATTGTTTGTAGAAATGCAGCTGTTGAATAAGGAAACCTTTCATGATAAATCTGTCAAGCCTGCGGGCAAGGGCAACTTCTCCAATTCTTCTGTTCCTCCAAGTGGGGAGTGGTTTGTGCATAGGGACATCAATCAGGTTATGTCTCTCTAGAAGGTCTATCATATAACCTGTGATCGAGTCTACTTGAGCCATAGATCCCCATGATTCGCCAAATCCTAGGGAGAAATTTAAGTCACCCCCAATAATGATATTATCAGCAGAGAAGATGGATAGCCCCAACAAATGATGCCAGAAGTTCTCCCTTTGTTGGTAGGGCGGGTAGATGTTAATAGCTCTAAGGCTGATCCCTAGGTTGGCTGAGAAGAGGTCTATGCCCATAAAACCCTATCCTCCCCAGGTAGCTTGAGCTTTGATGGTAGATGGATTGTAGCCAATCGCGAGTCCCCCCGATCTACCAGTAGAGTCCATAGCCAAAAACATCCACCCCAAGATAATAGAGGATAATAAGACAGAGATAGGATCTACCTGGCCGAGGGTTTCTTGGAGGAGAATGATGTCAACAGAAACAGTCTCAAAAAGTCTACGCAGAGCCAGTTTCTTGGAGGCACTAGCCAGGCCTCTGCAATTAAAGGAAAGGCACTTCATGGAGGAAGATTGCCAGGGGTGTTCGCTGCTCTAAGAACCCCATCAACAGTGGATTGGTGGCCTGAGGCCACCTCCGCTCTAGCATGCGTGATAGCTTTAGACATGTAAGACTTTCTCCCCTGGGCAGTCAAGGGAGTCAACCCAGTAGTTACAAGACCCAAACCAACAATCTTTAAATGGGATCCATGGGAATGAGTGTGAGGTCTGAGATTATAATGATGCTTAGACCCCCGAGATGAGGATGGTGAAGAGGAGGGTGAGGGGAGAGAGTGCAAGGAGGGAGCTGATGGTGCATAGACAAGGGAAGAGGGTAAAGTGCAATATGAAATAGACATGGATGGAATATGCAATGAGGAGCAAGGATAAATACAAGATAAGTGAGGTGAGAGAGATGTACCCGAAGCAATGGCAACTTTAGCAACAGCCCGAGATCTAGTGACCGGTGGCGAGAGAGTACTGCGAGCGGCTCCTGATACCTTTTGAGGATTGTTGATGGAGGGTCCTGGCGCCGGTGTACGCAGGGTGGCCGGCGAGATGGTCCTTGAAGGTATATTGGATGACGGAGGGGCATCTTCTGGTTTCTTGTTGAGGGGGCAGTCCTTGAATAAGTGCCCCACCTTGTGGCAGCGACGGCATCTAAATGGAACCCCTTCATAGTCCAATATCTGTACCCTTGTATGATTCCCCCAGTGCAGGGTAATCTTCTCCTCCAATCCCTCGCGTGTGTCCAAGTATACCAAGATGCGTGCAAGGTTTCTATTCCTTGATTCTATGAAGGTTCGATCATGGTCAAGATATGACCCCAGAGCATTTCTAATGCGAATAAAAACCTCCTCGTACCAATACTGTAGAGGGAGCCCAGGTAGACGAACCCACAGTGGACCAGCCCCAATTTGTTCTCTCTCCGGGTCAAAGAGAGGGCTCCATCTCTTTAGCAGGACTGGTGCCATCTCAATATGCTAGTATCTAGCCAGCACCAAGTCTGTGTAGTTCTCCTTTGCAAAGTGAAGGGAAAATCATCCTCTGGGTAAGACTTGCACCTCAGGTTATTCCCTAAGGACCCATCCCCAGATTTCCTTTACCCATTGAGTTAGTCGAGTCGCCGAATACGCCCTCCCATGAACATGTCCAACTAGAATGGTGCTCGCCATGATGGTTGCTTCCCCGATAGTAGAGGTTTCTCCAAATCGAATCTAGATGTCCCTTGAAGTCGCTTTAACACACTTAGTTATTTTCTTCCCATTATGCGGAGCGGATGGGTGATCCACTAATGGGTTCGGGGGGCTGTCCAAATGGATTGATTGAGCAGGTCTAACCCTAACTGCCGGAGTCTCGAAACAGCCTAAAGGTGAGTGAAGGGAAGGAGAGGGGTTTGTAGCTGTTGAAGGAGGAGGACCCGAGGATGTCGTGGCAAAGAAGGTATTATTCTGCGAATGAGGGTCAAAAGAGGGCAACAGAGGAGTAATGGACGACAGAAAGTGAAGGGTCCCAGGGGACAACGGGGGAAGATCCAAAGCAGGGGAGCCCCAGGGAGAATTTCTGGCAGATAGGTGAGCAGAGCGATGTTCCGGCAAGGTTACCACCAGAAAGGAAATAGGCGGCAGAGGGTTTGATGGGCGACTAGGGCCAGCATCCGCAGATGAAAAATTAGGGCATCCGAATATAACCTATTCAGGATGTGGATCTTCGGAATAATCAACTTCCTCCTTCGTTTCCATTGCTTCACCCAATATAGATGCAGACATCCTGAAAGCGACAGATGGACCAGAAAATTACGGGCTGGGTAACAACTAACAGGCAGCTACGGGTACATGGCAGAAGGGAAAACATGTTACAGTGCGGGTTAACCAAAACCCTTACGGTCTACCGCAGAGCGCCGAGTGACATGTGTTATGCTTGAGTTTAGATTATATTAAAAAATAACTATATAATATTTTTTATCAAAGTTATAATTTTTATTTAATTTATTTTTTTTAAATTTAAATGTACTATAAAAGGATGATGGGCCATATTATGGGGAGATGGGGTCTTCAATTTCACTCACTTGATATGAACCACTATACCCACACCACTTAATTTAATGGAAAACCCTTCTGGTTAGGAAAAAGAATCCTTGATTTAATTTGGTTGATAATGCAATTGGATAATGTCATCACAACCTTCCTTTCTTACAAATTGATAGGTTAATGTGGAAAGGAAGAAGGGCGAGGGGGCTGCCCTCTTGGCCATACCCAAGACATAGCATGATGACCATAAATATGTCGGCCAATTTAGATAGGCGGTTGGATTGAATTTTGGAGGACTTTTGTTGAGAGCCAACGTGAGTGTGAAACTCACTGAGAGCATTAAACCTATGCTAGACCACTACTCCCTTTTAAACTTTGACCTGAGATTACTAGTTTTGGAAATGTTAGGTTTTCGTTGAGACTATGAAACCACTAATGTTTATTGCGGTTGTGAAACTACTAGTGCTTATCTCCTTCTATGAAATTACCCATAAAATGAATTGCGAGTGCTTTCGGTTGGATGGGAGACTACTGGAACTTGTTGTGGTTGTGATGGTTGTGAGACCAATGGCACTTTTATGGTTGTGAAACCACCAGCACTTGCTAAATCATTGTTAAACCACTTGCAAGTGATATCCATCACTCGATCCAAGTGGTGTTTCCCTTGTGAAAATACCGGCATGAGGGTGGCGAGTTATGAGACAGAACAATGTAAATGACCTACGCTTTGGAAGATAGCGTGAAGTCCTTCTCCAATTGCTTTCATAATTTAATTTAACTAGATGAGTAGAATATTCTATGCCTTCATTTTATGAACTTCGCATTATATTTATTGATAATTACCAGTTGATATTTATGTTTCTATGTGTGTCACAAGTGATTTTTTTTTACTATATAATCATGATTATTATTTATCTTGGATGCTCATAGTCATTTAAATTTGTTTGATCCTTTAATTCTAGTTGATGATTTAGAGTTTACAACCTATATCATGTTCTATACAATGTTAGAATTTTGTCATGTGTTGATGTGCTTGATATATTAAATTGGTATTGTGATTGTGAAACTCAGGATATATTAGATCTTACAACTATTATTTGAGCACACTATGGCTTCTAAAAAATTATATGAATTATAAATTTTGGTCGCTTGTTCTAGAGTGGTTCCAGATTCAATTAACAAATGAAGCGTATTTCATTTCCTAGTTAAATTTTGAAGTGGTATATTGAAATAACCATTGAATCGACATCTATAAACAGCTAAATTATAAGTGGCATGGAAATAAAATCGGGTCACACTCTCCTTTTTTACCTTCACATTGCCTGTTTGAGTGGATGAATTCACCCCCAAAAGGAAATCATGCATTACCAATTTTGACATTCATTTTTCAGAAATGTGTCACATCTTCTAGCCTAACCATAATTGGTTGAGAAACAACTATCACCATATACTTCCACTCTACTATGTAATCAAAATTGGTGAAGAACGCAATTCAACATCATTAATCATCCATGCATATAATTAAAGGTGATTTATTAGCTTCGAATGGTGGTATGATCCCTGGTTGCTCAGTTCGTGGGCATCGAGGCATTCAAATACCCTTGGCCATGAATGAGACAATATGCATACATGCAGTTGTGTTTCTTTATGATAATAGTTTAGCTTTCAAATCCTAGCTTAATATAGATTGCCTCACATTGAATTCTACAATGAGAGATTACCAAATCATTATGTCAAAATGGGATATATATTCGCGCACTAATGTGTAATACACATGCTGGTGCAATAGTCTCTTGCTCTACTGATATCATTAATTAATTGATTAAAGACAAATCTTTCTGCATAGTGAAAGTATTTTGCACAAGCTTCAACTTGCAGTTTAATTGACACACTTACTCATTACAATCGAGTAAAATAACAACTGGAATATGTGAAATTGATCTAAAAATTCAATTGTGCATAAGTGTGGAGTAAAGTGCTTTCATTATGCAACGTATCTTAATTAGCTCTTAGCTCTGCAACCCACACTAAGAAATAAACCTTAAACTATAATTGCATCCCATATACATATAATTGTATCCTTAGCTTCCCTTACCAAGTAGCAGGCATCGTTTAGGAACATTGACTTCTCTTCTTCATAAAGTCCTTCCACTATGATTTTCAGTGTTTCTTTGATGTTATGAGGAAAATTCATTAGGGGAATTTTGAGGTCTAAAATGGGCTTCCTAAGAAAATTAAAAAATAATAGTGGAAATGGTAAAATAAGGTTAGATTACATCATCAAATTTTAGAGGGAAAAAAGACAAAACTATTTTTTCAACTCATATTTTCATCTTATCTCCCTATGGGTTTACTCAAATTTCAAGCGTAAATGCTCCTTGGATGAAGAATTTGGTTCATCATCCAAGGAGTACCCATGTTGCATACTTTTGATGGACCCTGCTACACGAAAAATGAGAAATACATGAAAAACGTGATTGTAATCACATTATTTCATGTATTTCTCATTTTTCTTGTAGCAGGGTCCATCAAAAGTGTGAAACATGGGTACTCAATTAAATTTTACATCCGACGAGTGCTCCCGCTCGAAATTTGAGTAAAAACTTAGGAAGATAAGTTGAAAGTATGAATTAAAAAAGTAGTTTTATTATTTGATTGTTTTTTTATCTTTGTACTTTTTTACTCCAAAAATGGTGAATCGTCCCCATGGTTGACATCATCGTCTTGAATCCTATTGGTTGTTATAAATTTTATTTTGGTTGTACATTTTCTTAGGAGGCCCATTTTAGACCTCAAAATTCCACTAATTTTGGAGATTTTGCGCAATATAGCTTCCCATTCTTTTTTCTCTGTTTTGCTATATAAATGACTCCCAAATGTTTATGAAGGCAATGTAATTCTATCTAATATCTCCATAAATTTTAGGACCAAATCATTCAAAACCAACACTAGGTCAAGGATTGAGAAAAGCATGGCAGGAAAAGGGTTATGTTGCCTCATTAATGTTGAGTCTTGTAGCTTCATATATCTTTGAAATTTGTGTGAGCTCTAGCATTCTCTTATCTCGAGTAGTAACCGGTACTCTGCAACTTGGCCTAAGAATTTCTGAAACCATTAGAGCTTCCAGCTGATCACATGTGTCAACATTGTCCAAAACAACAAGAATACCAATGGCTTTACTGAGATGCCTCCTCAGGACCACTTTTCCTTCGTCTATGTTCCAAAGTTTACATTCGAAATCCAGTATCTCCTATGTAATTATTTATTGCAAGGTCGTGAATCCATCTCTATCACTTAATTTCTTGACATCTGAGAAAGTAATGGCTTTGAAATATGAGTGGATTTGATTGTATGTAGTTGAAAATAATGGAGAAATTATGTAAAATTGGAGAAAGTATGTTTCACAGTTGTGCATGTTTCCGAGAATAGGATTAGTTTCTATTTCTAGGAGACAATTTTGATCTCCCTAAATTGATGTAAACCTATATATTTTGATTCCATGATTAATGAATGTGTGCGGTATTGACCAAGAAGTTTGCAGGTGCAACTTACTCACCTGTGAGCTGCTAGTTTTAGTGTTTCAATCTTGTCTTCCTTTTTTAACATGGTATTGAAGTTGGTCAGCCTTGGTGGCTGAATTAAGTCCCTTGGTGGCAGAGTTGAGATCCTTAGTGGTAGTGTGGAGCATTAGTGTTTGGTTCATTTAAGAGCCTTAATGGCTCAAGAGAGGTGCTGTCGAGAGAGCCTCAATGGAAAAGGAGTTGCTGCAAAACTTGTTTTTTTTTTTGCTAACCAAAGTCAGATGAGCACGACATTTTTCCCTCATTCTCGTGTTGGTCATAACGGGGATCATCACGACATTTAACATCGTTCTTGCGCTGATGCCCCATTACTCTATGTGATTTCGATCAACGTGGGTCATAAGCACAGACCCAATCCCCTAATCCCATGCTGGTGTAATGGTGAGTTGGATTGTGGTGGATGTGTGAGTGCGACGTTCTGGTGAGTTGGACACTTTCACTGAGATCGCTTGGTAAATCGTGTTGGTAGATCAAGGTTCGAGATAGAGATCGCCTGTGGTTGGTGTTTCTTGAGGTTGAGATCGCAGAGAGGTTTCTTGTTTTTGTCTAGAGGCCGAGATCACATGGTTGTTGTGTTTTGATGAGGTCGACATTGCTTTGAAGCTGAGATTGCGTAGGTGTTTTGTTGATCTCGAGAACGATTATTGGATTCTGATTATTTTTGTGAGAGACCCTTACTGCTAGAGAAATACGGAACACCTTATTTTCACTGCTAATGATGAAATCCAATGTTGTCCATATTGTGTCATAGTATGTGAGACACTGCCATATTTTTTCATTCTCACCAAAACTGATTTCTCATGGTAAAGGAGTCTTCCACTAGCATTGATTAATAAAGTTTCTATCAAATCAAGAGCCTTGGTATGTTGAGGCCGAGGTAGATTGCTTAATGTCGAGTTTTGGGTGTGCTTTTTTTTTGTGGTGCTTTGATGAGGCGAAGATCACTCCAATAAAATCGAGATCACTCCTTTGGTACGTTTTTTGTTTTTATTTGAGGTTGAGATCGCCGGTGTCGGTGTAGTTTTGTTTTTTACCGGAATGATTGTTGGCCCAGTGAGGATTTTGTGGTGCATCCATAGATCAATCCTATCACAATGAATAATCATGTGGCAGAAACATATTTGAATGAGAGAAATAAGCTCGATGGGTCAAATTAACATATTGGAAGTTCAAATTGTAGACATTGCTCGAGGGCTCAAGTGCGTGGGAAATTACAAATGGGGAGGAAGTGAAGCTGACTATAGCCGAAGGAGGATGATATGAATTTAAATAGGAACACAAAAAATTATAGATATAACCATAAACACAAAGATGCATCAGGAATAAAACTTAATTTCATTAATATCAAAGAACTGAAATATGCTTACATACAGAATGGAAATAAACTAGCTTGGGCGATGGTAGCTTATCTCTGAGAAGAGATGTGGTGGCTACATTCCTCTGAAATATGTTCCAATGAGGCTTGAAGGCCTATTTATTATTGAGAAGCAATGGAAAACCATAAACATCCAAAAGCCTAACCCTAGGAGATGAAGCGCTAAAACTATGGGCTCCGTTTGGATAAATTGGTGCATCAACTTCCTGAGGTCGTGACCTTGGCATGCGATCTTCGTTTGACGAACACAATAGCATGTTAGAAATATATATCTGAGGACTACAACTTTATAGTGGCCAACGTCAATCAAATAATCATTTTGGCCTTGATTTTCCCCAAAAAACGTCATTTAGGGCCTCAAAAAAGCTCCGGAAGTTCAAGACCCAAAAATTGCCAAAAATAGTAAACTGTGCTACAATTAAGGAAACTGAAAAGTTGAAAGAAACAATGGTGGGGGTTCAAGTGGAATAGGTGGGTGGCAACCATAATCCACCTGGATCATTTCTCCCCCCTTAGGAAGCAATGGTCCTTGTTGCGTTGAGTTCCTTCATGAGATGAGGAAACTTTTGCTGAGCTTGGTCCTTGGTGAACCACTTGCCCTGGTGAAGGAGTTGGCCTACTTTGACAACTCGATATAATTGTATCCCTTAATGTCAAGTGTTCTTGATCTGTGTTTCCATGATCTGATCAATTGTTTCTTGTTCCACGCAGTTTGGATTTAACTCTACAGGTGTGAGTTTTTCTACAATGTATGATGTGTCCAGCAATGGTGGGAAGTCTAGTGGAAGGCGTCCAGCAATGGTGGGAAGTCTAGTGGAAGGCAGTCCACATTGAACACTGGGTGAAGGCCAAGGAATGGAGGAATGATAATATCAAATGCATTATCTCCCACAGCCTTGGTAATGGTGTAAGGACCATATTGGGGTGGTCTGAGTTTTCGATAGGCTCTGATAATGTGTTCCTTCTGCAAATGCAACTAGACTTTGTCACCCACCTGAAACTTGTAACACTCGATGTTGATCATGTCGCTTCTTGTACTTGGCATTTGATTTACCCATAATGTCATGGACCAATTGGTAGCTGTGTTGAATTTTCTCAATGAAGTTGTTTAACTTGTTGGCTTCAGATTGGACATGAGCCGAATCTTCCTGAGTAGCTACAAATGGTATGAACACATCAATGGGACATAGTGGCTAGAATCCCAAGCCCACTTGAAAAGAGTTTTGGCTAGTCGAGCTATGGAGAGCCCTTTTATAAATGTGTTGGAAATAGGGGAGGCTCTCATCCCATGTGTGTGGATGCTTTGAGTTGTACATGCACAGAATGTGTACAATCATCCTTTTGACGACCTCTATTTGGCCATTAGTTTGGGGATCGAAAGTTGTGGACTTAGTGAGCTTGGTGTCCAACATCGACCAGAGACTTGACCAAAATATACTGAGGAACCTTCTGTCTCGATCTGAGATGATAGACTGTGGGATCCCAAAGTGTACCCATACTCATTCAAAGAAGAGTTTAGTAGTGGCTTCTGCTATGATATTTTTCTTGCAAATTGCCATAATGGCCATCTTCAAGAATTTTTTGACGACCACAAAAACAAAGTCATTTCCCTTCTTAGTAGAAGGAAGGACCGACATGTAATCCATGGAGATGGATTGCCAAGGTCGACTATGGGTAGG
Source organism: Pinus taeda (assembly GCA_000404065.3). Taxonomy (NCBI): domain Eukaryota; kingdom Viridiplantae; phylum Streptophyta; class Pinopsida; order Pinales; family Pinaceae; genus Pinus; species Pinus taeda. The sequence goes on from APFE030370470.1 coordinate 14,619, forward strand.
CAACGCAATAGAAAGGCCTTGCTTCTTGATGGTTGGTTTGACAATGGCACAGGTAGTGCATGATCTGATGTAATTCCTAACATCATGTCGAAGATTCAACCAATAGAAATGCTTCTTCAGTACTGCGACTGTTTTCTCAACCCCGAAATGCCAAGCAACCCGACTGTAGTGCACTTCCCAAATCATCTTGGCACGATTGATTGAAGTAACACAAAGGTGTCCTAGGTGGCATAACAGTGCATCTTGGAGGTGAAAATCTAGGACTTGCTGACCCTCCAAGGGCGTCTAGTATGTATGGCCAAATTTTGGGTTGCTTTTGTAGAGCAGTGGCCAATCAGAAGTCTCGTTCCTGCAAGAGTTGAGCACGGTGGTTAACGCCATGATTAGTGGTCAACTGAGGTAGTATGCAACATTATTGGTGTTTCCCTTCTTGTACTTGATATTCAAATGGAACTATTATAGGTATGTGGACCACTTCTGATGGCAATCATTTTGCAACTTCCCTTGCATCTATATGAACTGCATGGTTGGTGGTCTATGTGGATGACCATTTCCTTCCCCAAAATGTAATGCTTCCATTGTCAACATGCCTGCACAATGGAATACATCTCTTTTTCATAAGTAGGATACTTTCGAACTGTGCCTGAAAGTGTCTCACTGTGATATGCCACTGGATTCCCCTATTGAGTAAGGACCACCCCAATAGCATAGTCAAAGGCATATGTCTCGATCTCAAATAGTTGTTGCAAGTCTAGTAATCTGAGCACTGGTGCAGAGAAGATGCGATGTTTCAACTCTGCAAACACCTTCTATTGAGATTCAAACCAAAAGAATTTTCTTTCGCTCCTCCCTTAGTGTCTTGACTCAAGGTCCAAGTGATATGAGAGAACCCCACACGAACCTACAGTAAAAGTTGGCAAGACCTATAAAGTTTCGGAGTGCTGTCAAATTGGTTGGGGCTCGCCAATCCCGAATGACTTGGATCTTGGTTGGATCCACATGCACCCACTGTTCATCAATAATGTATCCTAGATACTGAACTTGGGTCATGCCAAAAGTGAATTTCTCCAAATTGGCACACAACTTGCATTGTCGCAGTGTTTGGAGAACCTGTGGGATGTGGTGGAGGTTCTCTTCCCAACTCTAGCTGAAGATTAGGATGTCATCCAAGTATACCACTACAAAGGAGATGGTGAATGGATGCAATATGTCATCCATCAACCTCATGAAGGTTGTAGGAGCATTTGTCAACCTGAAAGTCATATCTAGCCATTTGAAAAGGTCCTCCTTGTCTTTGAACGTCATCTTCCACACATCGGAGGGTTCGATTGGTACCTGGTGATATCCAGACTTCAAGTAGATCTTTTTGAAATATTCCCCCCCTTGAGTTGGTCCAAAAGGTCATCAATCTATGTGATTGAGTAGCTGTTCCAGACAGTGATCTTGTTCAACGTCTGATATTCAATATAGAGTCTCCAAGTCCCATCCTTCTTCTGCACCAACACAATCAATCTCCCATAGGGCAATGAACTCAACCAGATGTGACCTTTCTGCACCAGCTCCTGAATCTGCCTCTTGATTTCATTGTTCTCAAGAACATAGTACCGATAGATTGGTCCATTGGGCAATGATGCACCTGGGGTCAGATCCATGGAGTGCTTAAGCTGAAAATGTAGAGGCACCCATGCAGCAAAGGTGAAGATTTCCTCATACTCCTCCACGACCTTGTCCATCTGTTGTTGTCATGTGGAGGGGCCCTATCTAGAGGTCGTGGCCACCCTCTTATTCTTTCTCTAAGGGTGTATCATCAGGTAAAAAAATTTCTTGGTTTTGGAAATGATCTTACTGCATTGTTTTGCAGTAACCAAATAGATGGTGGTAGGTGGAGCTACGTCTGATATCCTATACAACATATTTCCCAAAATAACATACACAACATGTCGCTTCCACAAGTATGGTTGGCCTAATAATACATCACAAAAATCAAGAGGAGAAACATCACATAATACCTCATTCGTGAAGGGCTTGATGTTATATGGAAGGTGGCACTGCTGGCTGATGCGAAGATCCTGTTCTTGGTGAAGCCTCCCAATGGTGTATAGTTGTGGGTATGTTGTAGTCAGTAAGCCTAGCCACTTCACAACCTCTACTGAAATGAGGTTCTTTTGGCTCCCACTATCATCAATGAACTATAGTGGGGAACCCTTTACCCACATCTGGGAGTGGAAGAGGCGCTCCTCCTCCTCTGGATCTTCAACTTCCTCCTTCTAGATCTTCGTGGTGGCAACGATGGCATTAGGCTCTGCATTGATAATCTTCTTCCCTTTGTTAGTCCCCTTTTTGGGTTCTAAATTAGAGTCTGAAGATGCATTTGATTCAGAAGGCTTCAACTTGACCACCAATAACTGCTTGGCTCGACACTCACTTGTGTTGTGAGTGGAGCCCTTATGGAACTCACACTACTTTCCTATGTTCTTCTTTGGCTTCGCATTTTTTTTCTTTGCTTGCGCCTTTGGAGAGTTGTATTGGGCTACCTTGCCTTGGATTTTCCCTTTGTTCTGTAGTTTGGGGGCACCTTTCCCTTGATTTAGATTCACAGATCCACAGTCTCACTTTTTCTGTTTAAGCTTATGCTCGATATTGACAGCGTATTAGTACATGGTGCCAAGCAAGGAGATGTCCTGGAACTCCATCTCATCCTAGATGTACCTATGTAGGCAGCCACGGTACTTGAGTACCAAATGTTTCTCAAAATCCTTGATACCCAACTTCGTGTGAAGGGTATGAAAAACATTGGTAAACTCTGACACGTCTTGGTCCCTTCCCTGCTGCAGCGTAGTCCACTTTATGTATTCATCCTCATAGCTCCTGATAGGGTAGTACTGCTCCTTGATGGCGTCCTGGAATGAATTCCAAGTGGGTGTGGCTGAAAACAGTGAGGGCATACTTTCATCCTTCTGCTCACAATAGGTTTCCCACCAATCCTTGACGTGGTGGGTGGCTTTGAGAAGAAAAAAAGTAATCTTTTTACAGCTCAAAAAATCATGAACATAAAAATATCCTTCTAGAATCATTAACCATTTATCTATGGTATCTACATCTATTTGGCCCTCAGATATGGGAATGTCAAAGTTTACTTGTACCTTAAAAGGATTGGCGCCTCCAGAGTGGTTGTTGGATGCGGATGCACTGCCGATGGGCAACTGTTGAAGGATCTAGGCAAAATTATCCATCATCACTTCCTTTATTTCTCGAGGGCCTCCTCAAGCAATATTTTGATAGGATATCCTGCTCCCTCATCTTTCTTTTCTTCCTCCATGGGTGGTTGTCAGGGTTTGTGAGGCTGATCTTGCAAAGGTTCAACCAAATCGAGCCCTAACTCCTTATACCTTGACCTTGTTGGGGACATGCAAAGAAAAACAAAGAAAGAGTAGACTGCTCTGATACCAATGATCCAATTTTAAACAAGAACACAACAAATTACATATATAACCATAAACACAGAGATGTAGTAGGAATAAAACTTCATTTCATTAATATCAAAGAACTAAAATATGCTTACATACATAATGGAAATAAACTAGCTCGGGCGATGATAGATTATCTTTGAGAAGAGATGTGGCGGCTACATGCCTCTGAACTATGTTTCAATGAGGCTCAAAGGTCTATTTATTATTGAGAAACAATGGAAAACCCTAAACATATAAAAACCTAAGCCTAGTAGATGAAGCACCAAAATTATGGGCCCCGTTTGGGTAAATTGGTACATCAACTTCCAGGGGTCATAACTTTGGCATACGATCTCCGTTTGACGTGCATAATACCTTGTTAGAAATATATATTCGAGGAATACAACTTAAAAGTGGAAATCATCGGTTAGCAACCCATGGTGGTCCCAATTTTCCCAAAAAACATTGTTTAGGGCCTCAAAATGGCTCCAAAATTTCACGACCCGAAAAAATGCCAAAAATAGTAAACTGTACTACAATTAAGGAAATTGAAAAACTAAAAGAAACAATGGTGGGGGTCCAAGTGGAATAGGTGATGGCTACTAACATCCACCTGGATCAGAGGAACATTTGCAACAATTCAATATTGGGAGAAGAGGGAAAACAAAGCGAAGGTGTTATTGAAAATGTCAGTGAAAGACAACATCATCCCTCACATGAGAGAGTGCAAAACTTCCAATGGTATTTGGTTGACTCTCAAGGATCTATATGAGATAAAGAATACAAATCGCATGTTATTTTTGAAGAGTAATATTCTCTCCATCATAATGGAGGAGAATTAATTCATTGTTGCATTCATCTCTCGAATCAAAGAGCTGAGAGACAAGTTGGGTGACATAGGGGAGAAAGTGTCCAACACTGATATGATCTTGATTACCTTAAATGATATGAATGATTATAATCATATGTTCATTACATGGCTGACAACGAAAGAGAAAGGTACCACCTTTGAAGAGCTGACAAGGATCTTGATGCAAGAAGAAGAGAGGCGTATGAATCTGAAGCCTCAAAATGAAAACATGACATTGATGGCCAAGAAAAAATATTTCAAAGGGAAAAAAGGAGCAGGATAGAAAGGCGGCGATACACCCCAAAATAAGCCATTCCAAGGTCTGCCATCAACTAGAAATGATTAAGGAATCAAGTGTTTTTACTGTGGTAAAACTAGTCACATTGCTAGAAATTGTTATAAAAAGAAGACTCATGAAGCCAGACACAGATATAAGAAGCATACAGGGCACTTTGCTGACGAAAATCAGAATCACAACCTCAAATTGTTTGTGTCTAATTCTGTTTTCTCTGCTAAGACTGATGAGGCCGAAACTTGTTTTTAGGATTCTAGACCATCCAGTCATATGATAGGTAATAAGCATTGTTTGAAATTTTTAAAGAGACTAGCAATGGTGCTAATATCTGCCTTGGTGATGACAGAGCATACCAGATTAAAGGGTATGGTGATATTCCTGTGATATTTCTTGATGGTAATATTAGGCACATCTAGAATGTCATGTATGTATCAGACATTAAAAATAATTTGATCTTTGTCTCCATGATTGCAGATCGGAACTTGAAGGTAGAATTTTTCAAAACCTATTGTGTCATAAAGGATTTTCTTGATCATTAGAAGATAGTTGCATCTGGAATATGAGTTGGAGGCCTGTATAAGTTGAATGTTACAAGCATGCCACATCAAGCTTTAACTTAAACAATGATGACAACAATTAATGTTTGGCATAAATATTTGCACACATCAATCTTCATGACCTATGTCTACTATAGAGGCAAGGTATGGTTAATGGACTTCCTGTTTTAAGAAATGCACATGTTGATGTGAAGGATGTGCACTTGGAAAAATGCATAGGGATGAATTTCCCTCAAATTTAAATAGGAGAAAGGGAGTATACCCGAAATTGTGAACACTTATATATGTGAACTGATGCATACAAGGTCCTTAGGAGGATCTCTCTATTTTTGTTATTTGTTAATGATTGCAAAAAATATACCTAGGTATATTTTCTCAAAAACAAAAGTCATACTTTTGAATATTATAAAGATTTTAGAAGTACGGTTGAAAAGTAGGTAGGGAAGGTCATTAAAATTCCCTGCTCAGATCAAGGGGGAGAATACAAGCTTGGAAACTTCATCAAATATTGTAGGGATCATATATTAATTCAACAGTTTATAGTAACCCACACTCCACAACAGAACAAGGTTGGAGAGAGAAAGAACAAAAGTGTGGTGGAGTGTGCAGGCAACATGTTGAAAGGAAAGAACCTATCTAATGGCTTTTGGGCAAAAGCTATTAATACTGCAGTCTATTTAAAGAATAGAAGTCCAACTAAGATTCTTAATCTCAAGACTCCATTCGAGGCTTTATATGGTTTTAAGCCTGTAGTCATTCATTTAAGAGCATTTGGTTCGAAATCTTTTGCACATATTCCTAAGGAGGATAGGAATAAATTGGATGCTAAATCCATAAAATTCATATTTGTAGGGTACCTTTCTGAGTTCAAAGCATATAAATTGTTTAATCCATCTACTCACAATGTATTTGCAAGTAGAGATGTTATCTTCCATGAACATGTTGATGAAGGGAACATAGAGAAAATCTATGAGGAGTGGCACATGCCTTTACTAATTGATGATAACAATGATGAAGCCAAAGACAACCATGTGCAATAGCAACACCAAAAAAATGAATCTAGTGATGCGGGTACAGTCAGCAATCCAAGTCCATTCAAGAGTGAGCAAGACAGATTTGAGGAAAATATTCTACCAAGGAGATCAAGTAGGAAAACTCACTTACCAACAAGGTATAAATACTAAGCTTTTATGACTAGTATCTTAAATGTTGTTGATCCCAGGAATTATAATGAAGCAAATCAGTATGGTGAATGGAGGTTAGCTATGAAAGAGGAGTATGAGTCAATAATTAAAAACAAAACTTGGGAATTAGTTAAACTGCTAAAAGGAGAAGAGCCCATAGGTTGTAAATGGTTATATAAACCTAAGTTCAAAGCATATGGTAACATCGACAAATATAAAGCTAGGTTGGTAGCTAAAGGGTACTCACATAAAGAAGGGATTGATTATGAGGAGACCTATGCTCCTCTAGCGATCCAGGTCTGGGTGTGAAGAAGGACCCTTCCAAGACCTTTTACTTTCATGATGTGTTAAAATTGCATTCTAAAATAAAATTAACAAATACAGCAGGAGGAGAAACATAACAATCATCAGCACATGAAAGCAAAAGTTTTTGATAATGGAGTTCGTCCAGGAGGGACTATGTCTCCGGGCCTCGGTGTTAAGATGGTGTAGGCCACTGCATTATGTGTTGTCAATAATGCGACGTACATAAAGATGATGTCTCGATCATACAAGGAAGAATGCCCTCATGTAGGAGTGTCTCTAAGAGAAGTTCCACAACTAGAACTCTCAATAAAAAAAAAACTCCTATCAGTATGACACAAAAGCATGGATGGTGCGCATCTCGCCAACATGGCACAAAAGGGATGTCAAAGCAAAACACATGCATGATGACAACAAGAGTATCCCAGCAACATACAACAAGGGATCTCAAAGCATAATATGATGAGTTATGACAACAGGTACATCACGTAGAAGATTCCGCATAACATGAAGCAAGGAATCATGACAACATGTAATAAACAAGATCTTGCATCAACATCAATCATGGATCTATACAACATAATGCAGAAAGAAGAAGTACATGAAAACATCATATACCTCACAACCAAGGGCCATCTAAAGAAGTGGATGTCTCACTGCTGAAGCTGCTCGGACCATTGCTCTCAAGGCATTGATCTCATGAAGGTGGTTGCTCACACAAGAATGTGGACATCTGCACTGGCACTTAGAAAAATGACTAGAAGAAGAAATGAGAGGATAAGAAATCTAAAAACACCATTAGATTTGTGGCGTCGAATAGTTCTGAATCGACTATCCAAAATCCAAATTCTGAGAAGTTGAGAATTCTGGGCTCAAGGAATCTTTTAGATTCCCCAAGGATTCCTCAAAGATTCTGTTCCATGGATGGACTATAAATCTCCAACTCAAATGGAAAATCTGATCTTGCCATTATGATCCCTGCGGAAAACCATGAAAAACAAGTATAAACTTGACTATATTCTGAAATGTCAAAATTTTACTTCCTTGGGAAAATTTCCTGGCTCATGGTTCTGCTCCCTATTTTTGTTGAAATCATGGTTCCACGTGCATTCTGGAACTGAATGGAAGATGTAGACCTCTGATGAAGAAATGAATAGCACCATTGTGTTCATGGCAATGAGAGGTGTAAAAACCATATAGAACTTGTCAAATTCTGACAAAGTGAAAAATTTTCCCTCCTGCAAAATTCATGGTTCCTGCATTAAAACATTAATTAATTCATTGCCTTGAAATCCATGCTTGCATTCTGCCTCAAACAGTGTGCAGAGGTGAAAAATGACTGTTTAAGTAGAAAAACTTGGTCGGATTTACCAAGGTCAGTGGTTGGCGCAATGGCAAAAGGAGGCATATGGTTATGGAGAGGTCGGGGGATCAAATCCAACATCTTCCATATATAACCCTTTTAAACCATAATGGTGCTGAAATAGGGGTGCCAGTCCCCTTGAACCCTGTGCTTAACACATATCGGCACTTTAAAACACACAAATCAGTGCTTTTTCCCCAAAATCTTGGTGGATACATCGCAATCAATAGTCGACATTTGTAAGGGGTGCAGTGCACATATCGGCACCCGATATAAGGTTTCGCCAATATCATATCATCGATCACATCCATTGGTGATCGATGCGGCATTGTCATTAGCGATCGACAGTGCAGTTGGCGTATTAATCGACGCCCTTATCGGGACTTTCCCGATATTGTTATCGGCGATTTAATCGACACTTTTCTTTGTATTGCAATCGATGGTTAGGATCAGCGCTTGAACATATGTGTGGACCGTTGGGGTTTGGGCCGGTTCCACCGCTGATGGCCCACGCCCACCCCTTAATACATTATTTCGTTATATATATATATATATATGGGCAGCAATTGTGGAGGGTTCAGAGGAGGTTGTTGCCGCCGATCTTGATACATATATGTATGTATAATGTTTATAACATATGGTTTGTGATTGCAATAAGGCCGATGGGAGTTATGACCGTCGGCATATATAATATATAATATATATGCATGCAATTGTATTGAGGCCATTTTAAAGGGTTCGATGGAGGTTGTTGCCGCCGATCCTGAAACCATGTTTTTTTTATTGTTTTTATATAGTTATTTTTAACTATATATTAAACAACATTTTATTATATGGTTATTTATTAAACCATTTTCCATGATTTTTTCTCTTATGCAAGTTTTTTAGGAGATGAATGAGAAGATACCAAGTCTCAATGGCTGATGGGTTGCCATGTGGGTCCCCCTCTGCTTATTGGGATGCCATGTGGCATGCTGTGGGCCCCACTTTTCCCTATCATGTCAAACTTTGAAGAACTCTATCTTTCGCAGACGAGCTTGGTTTGACGAGCCATTTGCACCACCACGATTAGGAAAAAGATGTCTTCGATCTAGTCCTAGTTCGAGCACAATGAAAACACTTTTATTTTTGAGCCATCTTTGTCCTATGTGTCTCTCTAGAGCCACCTAGATCAATCCTCCCCAATGAGGAGCTTTTGGTCCTCCAAAAGCATGGAAAATAATCTGCATCTTTCTCTGTACCTTATCGGCATCACAAATTTCCTGAAAAGGTCTCGCTTCCATCTCCTTCACCTTTGTTCTTCGAAGCCTTAAGCGACAAATCGACATCTGCTACTTCTACAACCTATAGTACATTATTTGCAAATCACATGCTTTGAATGACATGACCAGACTAAAGACCCAAGCATCCGATACTTGCCATGAGTTTATAACACATACTCGGTGGCCAAGTTTACAACGAGATGGATGTAATACCCCAGCTATGACAACAAGGCCAACCCATCATGGTTGCTTCAAAAAGTGTTGGAAAACACATCATCACTGCAACACATGATTTACATACATCAGGCCAAAAATTATTGTTTTGACAAGTGATGGAAACATAACATCACTTTTAGAGTTTTAACACGTGACTCCAAATACGACTCAAAACATGACCAAACATCATTGTTGCCGACCAAGTGATGGAAACACATCATCACATTTACAATTTAAAATGCAACAAATGATTTACAAAAGAATGATCATGAAATTACATTATGTCAAGAAAACCACTTTTCACTTATTAATGTGAATGGGTCACCTCCTTGAGGTGGTTCTGCTCATTGACCAATTGCTCTTCCTAGTTCACGCACTGATGCTTTGTCTTTAAGGCACTGCTCTAGATGGAGCTTCCAGTAAGTGGCTCTCTGATGACCATTTCTATCACAATGACTGCAGTAGGCTTTCTTCCTCCATATCTGCTTAACCTGTTTCTTTTCATGTGGTTGAGACGGTCTTTCACGACTCATGAGTGTTGCCATTCTTTTCCAACACTTGGAAAAGGTATGGTTAGGTAAACCACAAAAAGTGGATGCTTTTTGATGCCTTTGTCTTCGTTCATTATTAACAACATGATCATAATCAAAATGAACGTTCAAAGATTGAAAGTGATTATACCTTCCTTTGCTGTTTCTGATGTCAACATGGTAATGATAGCTTGCCTCAGCTCTCTCCCTGCAATGGAAACTACCATGGGATGATGGGGATGTTTTCCCATCATTCTCATTCCTCGACAATGTCTCGGAAAAATCTAACACCTTTTAGCACTCTCCTCTAGTGTATCTCGAGCCTGCAAATTGATGTTTGTGCACACCCTCCAAAGGTTGAGTTATGCCTTGGTTGTTAGCACCATGTTCTTTCTCCTCGTGCGTCATCCTTGTAAGGAGCCTCATGTTTGTCCCTGTAATGGGGATCTCCAAATCTCCAACAGACATCATACTATCAGAAGATGAAATCGAAAGGAAATCAACATCTTTTACCTTGTCTTTCGATTTGGAAAGAACTGATGAGGGATGCTCATAATTCATTGCTGGTGGATCGCTAAGTGTCTCATTGCCTTCCCCAACTTCTTTACTAACACACCCAAGTCCTGCTCAACACGCTAATTCCTCTACTTGGATGGGATTGACAATGCCTTGGCCATTAACACCCAAGCCTTTTCCTTCATACCCCATTCTCTTCAACAGTTTGGAGCCAATTCCTGTGGTGTGATTTTCAAACATAGTGAAATAATCATCAGGAAGCATACAGGAAGATGGAGAACTACTTTTTACCTCACATGGGTCTCGCTAAAGCTTTTCCAAGGCCTTGTCCTTTGCTTGCAGCTATCGTAGCAAACTCTGCTTCTCCTTTTTCTCTTCATGTAAGCGCATCTTCAATTCATCATTCTCTGTCTGAAGATTACGTTTATTTTCTTTAGTTCCTCCATGGCCTCTTCTGTGGCTTTCAACTGAAGCTGTAATCGCTCCTTTTCCTCTGTTTCTTTCTGTAGAGTTTTATTCATGATTTCCACTTTCTTGGAAATTTTAAGCATGGTCTCGTACATTTCTCTTTCGTCCTCTGTCATTGTTCACACTACAATTCACATCAACATTAAGACCTACTCGGATACCACTTGATCCAGGTTTGGGTGTGAAGAAGGACCCTTCCGAGACCTTTTACTTTTGTGATGTGTTAAAATTGCATTTTAAAAGAACATTAACAAATACAGCTGCAGACTGTCAGGAAGAGAAACATAACAATCATCAGCACATGAAAGCATAAGGTCTTGGAAGGGTCCTTCTTCACACTCGGACCTGGATCATCTAGCTAAGTTAAATCATTTTAGAATGTTAATAGCTTTAGCTACAAAGTATCATTGGAGTCTACACTACCTAGATGTGAAATTTGCTTTTCTAAATGGAGAATTGAAGGAAGAGGTATATTTAACACAACCTGAAGGGTTTATTAAATAGAGACAAGAACATTTGGTCTGTTAATTAAAGAAGTTATTGTATGGATTGAAATAGGCACCCAAATATTGGTGTGAAAAAATATACTATTTCTTCTTGCAACATGGTTATAAGAGAAGCAAAAATTACCCAAATAAGTATACCACATTTGATTCAAAGGGGTAGATTGTGTTGATTTCTTTATATGTTGATTGTTACTGGAAATGCTGATGAATTGAATTTTTGAAATGAAGGACCTTGGAGAATTACATTATTGTTTGGGTCTTGAAGTTTGGAGGGATTCCGATCAGACTTTTCTCACTCAAGGAAAGTTTGTAAGGGGATTATTGAAGAAATTCAAAATGGATCAGTGTAAAGTTTCCTCAGTGCCTATAGAAAAGAATGTTAAACTTCAGAATGATTATGGTTCTAAAGAGGTGGGTGCTACACTGTACAGACAAATAGTTGGAAGTATAATTTTTTTGACTACAACTAGATCTGACTTGAAATTTTCTATCAGTGTGTTGAGTTAGTCTATGTCAAAACTTCTTGAGAATTATTGGGTGGCAACAAAAGGTGTCTTCAAGGAACCATCAATTTTGGAATTGAATATACTAATTATTTTAATGATAAACTGGCAGGTTATTAAGATTGAGACTGGGCTGGAAATATGGATGATAGAAGATCCATAACAGGTTATGCTTTCAATGTTGGGTCCGGGGTCATTTCTTGGAGCAGTAAGAAGCATAGTATTGTATCCTTATCTTCAACATAATCAAAGTATCAAGTTGTATGTGCAGCCACTTGTGAAGCAATTTGGTTTAGGGGACTTCTTCATGATGTTGGAGAAGAACAAAAATATGCTACAATGATTAAATGCAACAACCAAATTTCAATCAAGTTGGCAAATAACCCCATTTTTCATAAAAACACAGAACATATTGATGCTCAGTTTCACTTTCTTAGAGAAAAGGTTTAGTCTAAAGAAATTTGTATTGAATATTGTAACACCTGTGATAATGCAACATATATCTTTACCAAGCACCTTGGGAAGATTAAATTTTAATTTTTTAGGGAGATGTTAGGTGTGCAAGTGAACCCTTTCTCCATTAAGGGGGATAGTTGAAAATAATGGAGAAATTATGTAATATTGGAGAAAGTTTGTTTCATAGTTGTGCATGTGTCCTAGATTAGGATTAGTTTCTATTTTTTAGGAAACAATTTTGATCTCCCTAAATTAATGTAAACTTATATATTTTTATTCCATGATTAATGAATGTGTGCGGTACTCCCCAAGCAGTCTCCAAGGTGCAGCTTCCTCACCTGTAAGCTGCTAGTTTCAGTGTTTCAATATTCTCTTCCATTTGAAACATATGTAGCTATGGCGAGAGTGGTTTTTAACTGAAAGACATGGATCTATATGTGACTGTTGAACCTTTCAAACATTAGGGAAAGGTCACGCTAGTATATTTCAGACGAAATCGAAATGGGATTCAATGCATCTTATGAGCCTGACGTCGACAGATGAAAACTTTTCCAATGCTTTAAGTAATGAATATTATTGGTATTTAAATTAGCAAACATATGTCATTTAATGGGAAAAACAACAGAAGGACAAATATCAAAGGAAGATAAAAAAAGGTAGACAATACCTAGACGGACCAATTTTAAAAAGAGACACCTTTGGTGTAATTATAATGTCAAGTTTGGAAGATCTGTGAGTATAATATGAAGATTTGTAAATTACAAATTAAAATGTAATATAATAACGAATTAAAATTTATTATGTGAATTTTGAGTATATAATTACTAAAATTAAGCAGAAGTTATATTATATTTAATATTTTTAGTTATAATTTTATAAATTAAAATGTTTGTCTTATTAAACAAATACAATGGTTGTTGACAATTTAAGATTCAATTTTAACGTCTCAAAAAATATATATTCATATTTTTATATATTAATTTTAATATATCCAAAATTATATATTAATTAATGAATGAAAATAAAAAAATTAATAAAAAATCAATATCTCATCAAAAATTTATATTAAATTTTGATTATTTTATTAATAAAGTCAAATAAATATGTTTATTCTATGTTTATTATGTATTATAATTTGAAATTATACTGAAAATATTTAATGTTTTTTTTGTGTTTTCTTTTTTTTTCCTGTATAATCTTGATAATTTTTTTAATCATAATTTTCATAATATAAATATTAAGTTCCATACACTAAATAAATGGTTGACTTTTTATTTTTATTTTATATCACTTTATTCTTTCCATCATGTCTATGGAATATTACTTTATTCTCATTTAATAGAAAAAATGTAAAGATTAACTCATTGCATGGTGGGGATGTTCATGGGAGCGATGAGAGGTAAATCTCTGTAGGGATATGACAGAGGACAGGAGGACATAGAGCTAGGAGGACAAAATGCATGGAGATGGGCGAAAACATGTGATGGATAGCTGGCCTGTACTTGCCATTGGCGCTGAGGGCATCGAGAATGAGGACGATGGTAAGCAGAGGTATAGGGCAACATCGATCCGGAAAGAGGTTTTACTCTTACTACTTTTGTGCTTGTCTTATGCTCTTAGCTGCATGCGTCTGACAAAGGTTTCAACAACTATTGTTAATTGTGGAGGTTTCAACCAATAGAGAGGGATGGGTAAAATGGTCAACCAACGGGATTCTGTCGATTTGGAACGTGAGCCTGAAGACATCATGTCGGTATGGGGTCTGGATGTAACTGAGTAGAATCTAGAGAATTTTATTTGTCCAAGTGGGGTTCCACTTGGGAAGAGAAGAGGCTCTGTAGTGGGCTAGAGTTAGGAAAGTTGTTTAGTGTTTCTGGAGGAGAATTTATGCGGTTCAAAGAAGGAGGTTTGGGGGACTGATAAGGAATTGGAGGTGAGGTAGGAACAAGCGTTTTTCTCAGTAGACTATGCAGCGGAGGCAGTGGTGGGAAACCAAGTGTAAAAAAAAACCTAGTGCCTTTAATACTTATGGTTTATTTACAGGAGGTTTGGAAGACATTGTTATCAGTTACGGTTTTAGGGGCAACAAGGGTTTGAAGTCACTTTTGGTAGAGGGTTTGGGACATGCAGAAGCGGTTAGGGGGGAAGATTGGATAATGCTATTGCATGTAGGAGTCTACTGAACTAGAGGATTGGAGAGGCCATATCCCAGCAAGGAAACCCTAATTCAGAGTAGATATCAGAAGAAGCACCTATCTAGGATTTCCAGGGACACCTAGAAGAGTCAGTGGAGGTTTTGGGAGACTTCAGAGAGCAATTTAAAGGAGGAATTTCTACGCTTAGCTCGGCGGGGCGTGAAGCCGTAAACCAGAATTTCATAATCCAAGAGGTGGGGAAATTTTCTTTCCTTGTGGGAAAGGCAGGAAAACCCTCATAAGTTAAATATTTAGGACAACCCTCAGAAGTTGTATAGCGGAGAGGAAGTTAGGACCGCTCTTCGAAGAAGGTATCAATGAGAGGGAGACTAGATTAGGGGGAGGAACATGATTTTAGGGGTGAAGAGGATGAAAGGTAAGCTGATAAAGAAAAAGGAGGTAAGCCCGAATTCGGTCCTTGGTGTTGATATTCAGATAGACATAGCTATGGAAGCGGTAGAGGTAACCTTGGTTGGGAGAGCCAAAGGAAAAAAAATATTCAACAAATTACATTATTGAATGGACTTCCAAAGGATGGAAGGAGGAACCAGACCAATAGTTTGAAGTGGCCACTCTTGCTAGGGGATGGTTCAGGATAAAATTCAATAAATCAGAAACCCTTGAATGGGTTTTGAGACACAACTAGTGTTTTGGCAGAGCCCCAATTTTGTTTAAAAGACGGAACCCATTGTTTGATGCCCAAAGAGAGAAGGTGGAGGAGATTCCTATTTGGGTATGTCTCCCGGTACTACCTCCACAGTTCTAGATGGAGGAAGTTTTCAGGACCATTGGAAATACAATAGGTCTGTTTCTGGAAGTAGACATGTCATTTCTTGAAATAAGGGATAAGATACTAGCCTGAATTCTGGTAAAGGTTGAATCCAAGGGAAGGACTGGCAGAGGAAATTCACCTTAAATACAAAGAATTATTGTTCACTCATATCATAGATTATGAACAACTTCATTTCTACTGTCATAGATGCCACAATTATGGGCATATTACTAGAGATTTCCCACTCGGGTTCAGAAGGAGAATAAGGTAGAGAGGAGAAAGAAGAATTGGAGATCGTCCTCAGAGAGAAGATGAGGAAAACGTACAAGTAGTGGAATGGGGGAATAGGAAGGAAGGATATCAAGGGCAGATGGAATCCAAGGGAACTAAGGAATTGTAGAGGGATGAAGTGGCAGAGCAAGAGCAAGAGTAGTCTGGGGAGACTGGTTAGGCAGAGCCAATGGATAGTGGAGAAGTTGTATCTGCACCACAGTTGGAGAATATTGTTCTTGATCCCATCTCTTTTATTCATAAATCCTTTATTTCTCTACTTAATTTGATTCCGAGAACTAGTCCTTTCAGGCCTCCTCTTTTGGAGAGATTTCATGTTGAATCTATGACTGATCTAACAACCCCAAAACAAATATCTAATTAACTTTCTAATTAACATTAAATTTAAATCAAAGTTGCACTTACCTAGCCAAATAAACATGTAATTAATTAACTAAATTCAAACTATGAATAGTGTTTACCTGTGCTTATCGGTGGTAGAAGTAGGCCTACCGCAACAAGGTTTTGGGGACAACTCTCCACCCAACTGTAGGCTCAATTACGCAAGGATTTGCTACAACTGGCCACCCCCGAGCCCTCAATCAATGTACTACTCCCAGTGACTCCCAAGTCTTAGAACACCATTATCCCAAGAGAATGAAAGATAGAATCTCGGAATTATGGAATGCCTCCCATCCTCCTCACCATCTAATAAATAGAATAAACATTGGATGGGAAACCACAGGTACACACTCCATGTGTCTACATGCAAATTTCTTTTGATTTTAGCTTTCTTGTTTTACTTCTTTACTTTTCTTTTGATTTTTAGCTTTCTTATTTTATTTTATTCTTTTTGATAGTTTTCTTGTTTTATTTCTATTTATTCTTATTTAGAGCTTTAGTATGGTTATTACTATTTTTATTTTTATTATTTTTATTTATTTCCTTGTATATATTTTTAATATCATTTATTATTTAACATTTATGATTTATGATTTTATTATTATTTATTATTAAGGGGAGGGATATTACATACTCTCCCACTTTAAGGAACTTCGTCTCGAAGTTAAGTTGAATTATTTATTATTTTATTTACTTCATGTTGCCAACACCCTCTGCTGAACTAGTATAACCAGCAGGCATCGAAAATCCCCAACACCCCAGGAAATACCAAGGAATCTTTGTCCTTTTTCCCACTTTGGCACCTGGCATAAGCCTAACTCGATCTGTATCCTAGTACAAGGCTGGCGCCAAGGCTCGCACCTAACTCAGACCTCATCTGCCCCAAGGCAGGCATCCGGTCCGGTACTCAATGATCCCGGGCATCTCGCAAGGTTGGCCCACTCCCTCCACAACTACTAAGGCGCACAACCCCAAGCATCGAAGTCCTTTACATCCCTTCCAGACTTCGGCATCCCAATCCAATAACAGGCACCTAGCCTAGAACATCAAGCACTTGGCCTCCTCAAGATGGGCCCATATGTCTTCAAGAGCTATCCATCAAGAGCTATACACAAGATAAAGGAACCACTGGCATATGTAGTGTTGATTGAGTTTGTCCCCAGCCCATATGGTGTTACTTATTCTCCCTCATGTGTATGGTTTCACATGAGATCATCAAATAAACCGGCCCTCTCGGCCCATTTGTGGAGTCCTGTGAATCATCACACCTCAACATGCATCCAATGCATTAACCATACCATCTTAGTATCATAGAAAATAATCCACATGCCAAGTTGTGTATGTCATCATAAGAACATTTATTATTGTTAATCACAACATTAGGAGTAATAATGCATTGCATGCTTATGCATGTCATAAATTTGTACGCAACTATCACATGCTTCAGTTATACCATTAATATAGTTATATTAAAGACATATCGTGACTTCATATGTCAATAATCCTCATATTATAGCATCATAATTCCTATGCCACATTATGCATATCATACCCATCATGAGTATTGAACATTAAATACCTACTTAATAAATGAATATGTCAATATATCTTGACATAACATCATAATACCTATACATATCGCTATTATCATATGGATACATTATCACTATAAGAACCATATGTACATCATTATCTTCCTACCATGATATCATGAAACATCGTCAATATGTTTTCCTCAAGTTGTCAATTACTTTTCAATAATCGTTTCCACTTCTTTCTACTAGGTAGCTGATCATTAACCCCCATCGGTATAATCATCTAAGTACATGAGCCTCATCATCTTGAGTCTTAGTGTCTCATTATACAATCATTATTTAAATCAAAATTAAAATCCCTTGGTACTCATCATGATTTAATTTTATATCATGCTTAATTTACTTGCATGAGCATTTGTTGATTGATGTTGACTTATTTAACAATTAGCACTTCATCCAAAGAAATATTTTCTTATCTCATCGAGTTCGTCAAGTTCGTATCTCGATACCACTTGATTGCTTTATCATAAATTGACCCCTTCCTTAAGTTGGGCAAAAGACTCTTTCTTTCTAAACAGTATCATTATTTTAGATTTTGAAACAGTTGGAAACACTACTACCATCATTGTCCATGAAAACTTAAATGTGAGGTGTTATGTGGAAACAACCTCTTTTAATGCTATGGAAAGTCCTAGCCAA
This sequence comes from Pinus taeda, assembly GCA_000404065.3. Taxonomy (NCBI): domain Eukaryota; kingdom Viridiplantae; phylum Streptophyta; class Pinopsida; order Pinales; family Pinaceae; genus Pinus; species Pinus taeda. The sequence continues at coordinate 32,950 of APFE030370470.1, forward strand.
TACAATCTCTATTAATTGAGTTTTACTTCTTTGTCACTATGTACACAATCCTTCTTACGGTATCGTTATAAAATTTCTAGCAACATTCCTTCCTATATCTTCCAAGTTTATCATTACTTGGTTATCATGCAACTTCATACATTACTCTTTCCCAACTTGGGTAATACCTGAAAAATAAATTCATTAAGATAGCTACCAAATGTAATCCGCTTATCAACATAATAAAATTACCTGATCATACATCTTGTTATCCATAATTCATTCATATAGTTAGTCACCTATGGAAAACTTTACAATGTGGCTCTCCCATTAGAGGGAAAATTGTTATAGATGTTGTCATGCACACAACTTATCCTTTCCAATAATTTTATCATACCATCCAAGTTTCATAAAATTATTACCATAATTATTTAACTTCATTGGTTGATTGCCAATATTTTCTTCTTTATGTGCATCATCCTTAGATATACCTTATAGTGATACCTTTAGAGTACCAAGTTATGTTTATACCAAATTCTTCCATTATGTTCCAAAATACCACAATACTCTTCTTTTATGTTCCAAAATAGGTTGTCTCTTCTTACTGATTTATTATCTTTGTTGTGATACTTCTTCTCTACCACCTTAATTATCTAATCCAAGTTGGCCATAATCACATGAATTATCATTAGTTATCATCCTTAAAAAAACAAAATTGCAAGTTTCTCCTTTCCATTTCTCTTTAGACAACTTTAACCATTATATGCAATTAACCTTGAATCACGAACCTCATGTAACATTATACTCAACAACTGAACTTTAATCCAAATCTGTACGATTTGCCACTGAGACTAAAATATACCATCCTGTAGCTTGATGATGTTTAATATACAAATGATATGAGTGGTAAATGAGCAGATACATGTAATCTGAATAGCAATTGCAATGCAAAATTAAATTTATTAGAAGATCATATTGAGAGAGTTGTGTTCTTGCAATAATGGACCAGAGAAATGCCAAGCAACTGCTATCGCTAAAGGACAATAATCCAACAAATAATTAGTGAATAATATGATTAGCATTCACATAATGTTATTTCTGTGTTTTTAGATCAGATTGAACCCTAAAATAATGAAGAGATGCAAGTGAACAATGATCAACTAAAGGTAATAAGATATCAGAGTTTATCCATTGTGAATTGGAACAGATTTCACTATTTTAGAGCACTTTAATTGGTGACAATTTCAACTTCAATTATCTAATTACTTCAAGCGCTATGTAAACTGTGTTTTAAAATGAACTGGTGGTGAGTAGTTACACCAGCATGCCAATATACCATATCAATAGTGTGATCTTCGAGAGAATTATATATCGTCAATTATGGGTAGATTATCACCATCAAGATTATAATATTATATACTTTTCCAATGAATCATTGAGTCATAATAAAACTATATCTTACTTATGTGACACATTTAGAATTTTGCTTTGTGAATTGTAAAAAGAAAAGAAGGTTGATATAGAGACCTTGTACGAGAAATAAAACACTAATATAACTCAATATCAAGATTCATCACTTGAAGAAGCATAAAATAAGAACCAATATACTCAATAATAATTATTATTAGAATCTAAGGTTAATAAGTTACCCTTATTATCAGAGTTTATGAGTTTTAATAAGATATATTTTATCATAAATTATCAACAATCACAATACTTAAACCTTAAATTACCATAAATTATCAACAATCACAAATTTTGTAGTATAAAACCATTGAAAACATGAGTTAGAAGGTAATAATGATGTCAGAATAAAACTTAGAGAATTGTCTCAACCCATATTCGAATGACTAAAGCTTAAGAATATTTGTGGCATTATTGTGTTAAAAGGTACTTGAATTTCGAAAGAAAATTTATTCATCATTATATGTCACACCAATATTAATTCTACAGATTCATGATTTTTAAGGATAAGGATAAATTGAAATTTTGTGCTGTAGAGTGAAATATTTAAGTATCTGTTTAAGCAATCATAACTTATGTTAGAAGAATTAAATGGACTAATTTTAACAAAATAAATCGTTAAACAAATTTATTGAATGTATCTTGAGATTATTATGGCTATTAAATGATTACTCTAAGGAAATTTTAGAAATCAAAAAACCAAAGAAATATTCCACACCATAAAGAAGAGACACCACCACCCAGCCCAGAACTGGATCAGATGACTGGGAAGGTTATCCCTCCCGAACACAAAATAAAATCATTTTATTAATTATATGGCCTGTCTGCAAGTGCACCCGCGAAGGCAACACCATCCCTTAAATTACAATACATTTTAGTCATAATAATTTCCCGAATAAGACATAAAATTGCCTGCATCAGTAGCAGACAACAAGAGTAGCAGATTGCAAATATTGAAACCTTGGTATACCACCGGCTCCAAATACCCCTTTTCTCATTGTTTCGTCCCTCACTGTTGGCTCCTCCTTCAGATTCCCTCCGTTCTTCAGATGAATGAAGATGATAATGCAATTGTTGAACCCCACCTTTTAAGACACTACGATTAGGATTCAAATCAATGTTAAAGATAATATAATATATCTAAGAAAGAGTAGCTTTGCCTTTAATGGTTCTTTCCACTGGAAATGACCTGTAATTTTTCCTAGCTCATTAGAAATCTGACATTCGCATTCATGAAATCCGAAATTGGCTTCTGGTGACAAAATAAATTTGTCTTCACTTCATTCTATTTTATTTGTTTCGCTAAAATATTTAATGAATATAGTAACAAAACTAAATTGAAACTAATAATGGAGGAAATATTTAATGAATACTGTAATAAGGCGCAAATAGATTCTCCATTTGTAAAAATTATTTTATTATTTTTAGAAAAAGACGTGATGTTCGGTGTTGTTTATTTTTAGAGATTCACTGCGCCTTTGGAAATGGTATTCTTTAGTAAAAGGTGAAAGAATAGTTCGTTGTGTGTTGACCACATGAATCCATAAAAGTATCTGTCTTAGCTAACTAAGCACTCCTAATTAGTTCACCACACATTTTAATCAAGTAAATAAGGAAAGTCATCATTAAAAATAACATCTGCATCTTCCCAGGTAGCTGACTTTGGGCTATATTGGTCTCATTTAACCTTGATTAGTTTAGCATATTATCAGTTTAGTTTGTTCCTTCATATTAGATGGTCTTTTCTTTTATCTTTAGTATACATTCAAACTTCCTATTAGATTATATCAATAACTACGTACATTCTAAATATTATTAGTAACTATATTCAAACGTCACTCAATGATTATAAATCAATCATGAAATTCATAAAATTCACAAGTTCACAATTTATCAACTATCAATAATGAATGTATATAAAATATTCTAGAAATAATTTGTAAATTTCTCTCTATAATCATATATTTAATTAACTCACTTATAATATCACATAAAGTATTTAAATTTGAATTTTGTATCAACCATTTTATTTAATACAAAATTATATGTAACCATATATACTATTTATTAATATAAATAATTTCTTATTCTTATATGCCTATTCTAAAAAGAATAATAATAAAGTAAACCAAACTCAACACGTTTACATATATTATAAAAACTAACACTTTTTATATTAAAAATATAATAACCTTAAAAATAACTCTTAATCTAAAAATATAATTTTATATTCATTATCTTTAATGAAAATTTAATTGATGGTGTTTTCATTAAGTTATATTTTTATATCTTTATTGTTATTGAAATATAAAATTAAAAACAACCTTATTCATAAAAACTTCAATGAGTAATTGGGTTTAACTATTTTCTTTTAAAATAAAAAATCAACATAAGAATATTAATTATCGAAACTCAATTCCCATTCAATATCATAAAACAATCCCAAATTTAACTTTTTATTTTTAATTAGATATAAATGTTTTCTCACATGAGTAAGGCATGTTAATGATTTAATTGTCTCATCACATTACAAAAGAGTTAAAATTTGCCAATCTTACACGTTACCAACTAGAGGTAAGATTTAAGCTTTTGACTTTTTATTTAATGTTCCACCCATGTTGTTGATTGCTTGATCCACATATTATTTTATGTCTAGAATAGGTTTCTTCTAAAAAACAAATATGAAAAAACAAATATCCTTCATATGTTTGTGGCAGCTCTTTTTTTTTTTTTTACGCAGATTCTTTGTCTAGGGCCATAACATCTTGCCCTCTCAATCATCGTAGGTTGACTTTTCAAAGCACTCACTAGTTTTTTCGAAGTCAAATGAAACTCTGGCCAAGCCACCTCATTATAAGATTGGAAAACCCTTCTTTCTATTGTCACTTTCTTTTTTCGATGTCATTTGAAAGTGTATAAAATTGGACACTGCCTAATTTTATGTGTGAACTCCTCTTAAATATCAGCACATAAATTTTGATAAAATCCACTAGATGGGAAGGGTCTTAATAAGTTCGAAGCTTGATTGCTATGTGGTATAATGTTATGATTTCAGAAAATTTTATAAGCCACAAGAGAAATTTTAACCCTTAAAAACCTTCTCTTAGAAATTAAGAAAGGCCTCCAAAAATGCTTGTAGTTGGGAGAGATGGTTTCAAATTGAAAGTGACTTGCACAAATTAGAAATTGATGAACTCTGAAAATTTCAATTTGATTTAGAGGTAGAAATAAACCTGAAGAATTATTTTCATCTTTCAGAGAAATAGGACTTAAAACCCACCCTCTAAAAAAAGAAAAATAAAATAAAAAATTTAGTTCCAGGACCTTTCAAATTTGGATCCCCTGTGAAATCGAAGCTAGAAAATCATTAAAATTTTGGAAATTATGATAAAATCCTATCAATCCAAATATAAAAAAATTGAAAACCCTAATGGCTAGACTTTTGCGGATTAAATGAAAATAGAAGGGCTTAAGAGCAAGGGTTTTATAAAATTTTGATCTAAATCTTTGAAGCTCAAAATCCACATGAAACCAATATTTTTAAGAAATCGAAACAAAACCCATTTTGTTCATCTTCATATTTGTGAGAAAACATTGATGAAAAATCATAATAATAAAAAAAAATTGAGATAAGTTTTTATTTTTATTTTTATTTTTTATTTTTTATTTTTTATTCTAGCTAAGGTTTAAAAACCCTTTGACAGAAAATCGTCAGATAAATCTTATAAATATATATATGTATGTATTTTTAAAAAAGGAGAAGTTGCTTATAATTTAGTTAATCAATTAAATAAAACTTGAAAAGAATTTTGACAAGGTTAACAATCCATTGTGCATATAGATTTTAAATAAAATTGAATGTCAAAACACTCATAGGCTTCAGGGTTGCAACTTGCTCTGATACCATATGTAACAGCCCCAAAATAAATATCTAATTAACTTTCTAATTAACATTAAATTTAAATCAAAGTGGCACTTACCTAGCCAAATAAACATGTAATTAATTAACTAAATTCAAACTATGAATAGTGTTTACCTGTGCTTACCGGTGGTAGAAGTAGGCTTACCGCAAAAAGGTTTTGGGGACGACTCTCCACCCAACTATAGGCTCAATTGCGCAAGGATTTGCTACAAATAGCCATCCTTGAGCCCTCAATCAACATACTACTGCCAATGACTCCTAAGTCTTAGAACACCATTCTCCCAAGAGAATGAAAGATAGAATCTCGGAATGTTGGAATGCCTCCCATCCTCCTCACCATCTAATAAATAGAGCACACATTGGATGGGAAACCACATGTACACACTCCATGTGTCTACATGCAACTTTCTTTTGATTTTAGCTTTCTTGTTTTATTTCTTTACTTTTCTTTTGATTTTTAACTTTCTTGTTTTATTTTTTTATTTTTGATAATTTTCTTGTTTTATTTCTATTTATTCTTATTTAGAGCTTTAGTATGGTTATTACTATTTTTATTTATTTCCTTGTATATATTTTTAATATCATTTATTATTTAACATTTATGATTTATGATTTATGATTATTTATTATTAAGGGGAGGGATATTACAACTGATGCCCTGGACAATATCATTACCTCCATACCTGAGATTCATCTAAACGATCCCTTGGCCTCAATCCTTGTGCCCCATTTTTATTTAAAAGAAGCATAGAGAAATATTATTATAACCTTTGGCCTCAAGAGAAGAAGGCCATTCCTCTGGGTGTTGTGGGAGGGTTGGGAGTCCATCCAATTTTGGTTGGACCCTGAAAGACTAGAGGAAGGAAGTCCAACCTGTCAAAGGCTCGGAAAATAGAAAAATTTGATATAGCAGATGAGAAACCATTATCCATAAGAGGGGTTCTTAGAGAAGGGAAGGCCCCATCCCGAGTGATCTAATGATTGTGTTGTATTTTAATTTTCGAGGTTTAGCTAGTGTCTCTAAAATCCTAGCACTAAAGGATTTGTTTAAATGTTATCGTCCCGATGTTATAATTCTTTAAGAAACCCTTGGAGTAGGAGAGGAGATCAAATTGGCACTGAATAAAATTCTTCCAGGCTGGACATTCATGACTATGTATGCAAAAGGAAGATTTGGGTGATTGGCTCTAGGAGTCAAAGAGGGAATCCTGAATTTATTAATTTCTTAGGGAACAATGCTTGTATTGGGAGTTGAGGTATACTCCTAGGAGTTATGCTTAGAATTATTGCTTTTGAATATTTATGGGCCTTGTTAGGATAGGGTGTCATTATGGAATAACATTTTCTTAAAATCCATTATGAATAACCCAAACTTGGTTTGTGGGGGGGGGAATCTGAACTTCTCCTTGGGCCTATTAGAAACATGGGGTCCAACAGCTCAAGTTGGCCCTCTAACATATTTCTTCCTAAACAAGATCTTCTCTAGCAAGCTTTTAGATATAAATCCGATAAAATCCAGACCGACTTGGAGGAACAAGAGAGTGAGGGAGGCAAGGGTAGCCAAGAGGTTGGATCAATTTCTTCTAAAAGAGGACTTCACATCCAAAATCCATTGCTTTAGACACTAGGTGGGGGAAGGAGGAGAGTCAGACCACCTTCCTATTATGTTGGAAATGAAAGGACCTAATAAAAAGCCAAGGTCTCCATTTAAATTTAATTTGGCATGGCTCAAGGAAGCATCATATAATAATTTTGTTAAAGCCACTTGGAGGCCTCTAGTCGGTGAAGAGGGGGTGTATCTAGCTCAAACCTTTATGGAGAACTTAAAGCCCATGAAAAAGGAAACCATAGAATGGGAGAAAGAAAAGAAGATCAAAGAGGAATCTGATTTAAGATGGATAAGGGAGGGATTAGATCATTTGGAGAGTCCAAAAGTGGATGGTTATGAGACAGTCAAGAAGAGGGAAAGGATAAAAAAATGGAGGCAGAATGAAGGAAAATCATAAATGATAGAGAAGAGAAGTGGAGGCTAAAAAGTAGAGCAATATTTTTGGCAACAGGGACGAAATTTCAAAATTCTTTCAGAACTATGAAAAAGAGAGGAAAAATTTAAATACAATATAGGGATTAAAAATGGAGGAAGGAGGTATTGTAAAATCCTTTGCTGATCTAGCCTCAATGGGAAGAAACCACTTCAAAAATCTCTTCAAAGCTCCAGAAATAGTTGAGTTGATCCGGGTCGCCCAAATATTCCCTAGGTATGTTGTGGAGGACGAAAATGATCTCCTCATGGCCCCGGTGTCAAGAGGGGAGGTAGAAGGGATTTTAAAGTTGATGCAAAGGGATAAGAGCCGAGGGCTGGATGGGTTCACAGTGGAATTATTCCATCATTTCTTTGATATTATAGGGGATGAACTCACTGGGGTGGTAGAGGAATTTCAGGACAAAGGATTGATATATGAAGCTTTCAATTCCACTTTCTTGGCTTTAATACCTAAATCAAAGGATACCTCATCCTTTGAGGAATTTAGGTTAGTCTCTTTATGCAGTTGCATATATAAAATTATAGAAAAAGTCATTTTAGTCAGCCTGAAGCCTATTCTATAAAGGAACATATCCACAGAAGAATTTGGATTTCTTGATGGAAGACAGATCCATGAAGCTATAAGGGTTGCATAGGAGACTCTACACAATATCAACAGGAGTCAGAAAAAAGGTGTGATTGTAAAAATTGATCTTTCCAAAGCATATGACAAAATTAGCTGGCTTTACATTATGATGATAATGATCCATCTGGGCTTTAGCATCAGTTTCATAAATTGGGTAATGGGATGTATTTCAAAGGTTAGTTTTGTTTTCCTGATCAATGGGGCAACCTCGTCTTTCTTCCATAGCCAAAGTGGACTCATATAGGGATGCCATTTATCTCCCCTCCTTTTTCTATTAGCAGTAGAAGGCCTTATTCAAAAGATCCTAAAAGCAAGGAGAAGATGTGATATAAAAGGTATTGAAGTGGCTGTAAACCTACATATCACTCATTTATTTTTTGTTGATGATATTCTCCTTTTCAATGATGGAAGTAGGAGTGATATTCAACAGATTAAATTGATCCTTGATCTGTTCCTAATAGGTACAAGTATGTGTATCAATGCTAAAAAATCATCTTTGATTCTAAAGGGGTTGTCAAGGACTGAAATAATGAGGATTACTATGGCTCTCTCATTTTAAACAAAGATGATGAAGGACAAATTCAAATACCTAGGTTCCCACCTTAAGCCAAATACCTACAAGAAAGAACACTAGCAGTGGCTAGTGGCAAAAATTGAAAATCAGGTAAAACATTGGAGTTATAAATGGTTGTCGAGAGTGGGAAGGTTGGTGCTAATCAAGTTGGTTCGTATGGCCATACTTATTTACTGGACTGCATTAACATGGATTCCCAAAGGAATTCCCTCACAAATAAGGAAATTATGTAGCAAGTTTCTATGGGCCAGATCAAAGGAGGATTCAGTGCTGCCATGGGTGGCCTGGGAGAAAGTAACTAGACCAAAGGAATGGGGGGGGGGGGGGTGTGGTGGGGCTTAAAATATCTTACAACCTTCGCATCCTCACTTATATCAAAACTAGGATAGAGACTTATATCAATGGGGAACCTCTGGATGAATGTCATCAAAAGAAAATACATTGATTTGATGCCCATGGATTAATGGATAAGGAACCCTAATAAGAGGTATCCACGAGCCTCAGTTGTTTGGAAGGAAACTTTAGAATTGTTTAGGGTCATTGACTAAGGGTTAGCCTGACACGTTGGGAATGGAGAGAAGATCACAATAGGTATGGAACCTTGGGTAGGATGCAATGAGGGCTATTCCTTATCAAGAGAGGTCATAACTCATTTACACACGCAAGGATTTTTTTTCTTAAACCAGATTGAGAAGGAAGGCCAGTCGACGATATGGAAACATGCATGGAAAACAACAGATGATATGAAAATGGATCCCTAATGGATAGAGGAATGGATGAACTTCATTAGAGAACTTCAGAGAACTAATGCTCAACTAAGGGACCACCCAAACATGTTGAGATGGGTTCATGCCCCAATCGAGAATACTCCCCAAATTTTGGCTACAGTCACTTAATGACAAGAAGGGAGTGGGGTGCACCGGAGTGATGGTTCAAACCCCTTTGGAAATTAAAAAGTCTTGCAAAAGCAAGTCTATTTTTTTGGTGTATCTTAAGGAATAAAGTCCCAACATGGGATAATCTCTAGAAAAGAAATAAGACGGGTTTAGGGTGGTGCACCCTTTGTAAAAGAAAGGAGGAATTAGTACAATAACTATTCTTAAAGTGTCCTTTTAGTAAAAGTACATGGGAAGAAACATTGAGGTTATTGGGAAAGATTCAGGTCTAGAATGGAGAAAACATTGGTGAAGCCTGGCAAAGATGGTGGGATGAGACCAAGGAGGAAAATATGGAAAATCTCCCTTTAATAATCTCTTGGGGTATCTGGTTGGCTCAGAAAAGGATTATTTTCAAGGATTTGGCTCCTGCTCATGTACCCATTGCTATAGAATATGCCTCAATTTATGGCCTTATCCCCCTACCAAATATTATTAAGATTATTAGGAAAGGAAGAGAAGAACAGATCAGGGGAGACATACCATGGGCTTATTTTGACGGTGCTTCTAATCCACAGACCATCTGTGGGGCAGGTTTTGTCATTTACATCAACAATAAAAAAAATATTAAAAGAATCGGTGGGCCTTGGCTTAGGAACAAATAATTATGCTGAACTTCAATTGTTAAAGCTGTTACTTTGCTGGCTTATTCATATGGGGATGGGACCGGTCTAGATTTTTGGAGACTCACAAAATGTTGTAAATGGTTTAATGGAGAGCATAGATGTCAAAACTACATGTTGATTCCATTATTAGAAGAAGTTTTACTTTTAAAACATCATTTTGACTTTATCACTATTTGTCATATTTACAGGGAATGAAACTCAGATGTAGACATCCTATCTAAGGAGAGTATACAACAAGCTTTCGGTGTCCGGCGGTAATAGAAACTGATAAGGACATGATTCTGTTTCTTTTTTGTTTGTTAATTATGCCATGTATACATAGGGTTTAAAACTTGGTACTCCTTAAAAACTCTGTTTGTGTAATTTTGTATAAATTGCTTATTCCTATTTGAGTTGTTTTCCTCAAAAACGAGGAGGCTCGGGAACAATCATCAACTCTTTTTTGGTTTATTGGGTTTGGATAATATACAATTTTTACTTTCAGCCCAAAATAACTACTCTATGTTTACCTATTGGACATATAATACATTGAATGCTTAAATGCTTCTACAAATGTAAATTTTTATTTCCTTAATAGAAAGTTCAATCTATTCCTTGGAAAAAAAACTCATTGCCTAGTGTTTGATATTTTATCATTTGGAAAGTATTTTATGAATGTTTTTTTATTATAATCATGCTCATACTGGAATAAGATATTTTATAAATGATTTTCATTATAACCTTGGTATTCATGGTAAAGACAAATCTAGAATATTAATAGAAATACGTATGATGGTATGTAGAAAACATATGTTCTCATTTTTAACATATCAAAATATTTTGATATTGATACTTTTATAGACTGATTTGCTGATTATATGATGGTGCCATTTTTGTGAGGACTTTCCTAAATTTGCTTTGGCAAGCAATTTGTCCATTGCAGAGAATTTCATTCTCAAGCTTCACCACACATATGTCAAAGTTTGTTGATATATATGTAAGGGAATTTGTGCCAAATCGAAACACCAAGAAATCATGGCTCGGATCTCTTCCGAATCCAAATTACTCGAAATGCTGCTCTTCTTTATCCTGAGTCCCTGACTAATTCTTTATAAATGCTTTTTACTATAATATTTTGTAATAAATAGTTTAACTTTAGTATGTAAATGGACGAGTCACATATTAAGTGACCGATGTTATTGGAAGTAATGCTTCCATGTGTTTTAGGTTATTGTGAGTTGCTATTGTGAATTTCTAAATGTGATTTTAGAAATAGTTATTTCTCTATGTATATGAATTGTGTATGAGTCATAGATCCACCTTCTTCCACTCTTATCATCTAAAAATTAGTGATACACAACTATATATAATTTGTTATATACTCAATAATACAAAATTTGTATTGCGTGCAATTCCTCTCTTACTCTTTTTGAAATTTCTAATACATATAAATGGATTTGGATGGGGAGGGAGAAAAAGCTATAAAAAGGTGACAAGGTTGTGCTCCATCGTTACTAAGCTCTCTCATTTCTGTCATGAAATTGTAGTCCTAGTCCATGACATTGTAGTCCTAGTCCATGTCGGTCCGATTAGTTTGTTGTGATATTGTGAGAATACTAGTAAATGGCACGAGGACCGTGGTTTAATGTTTATCGTGTGTCTCTTGGTTAGTGTGGTATTGATGATTTTCTAAAGAGAATTGTGAAATATATTGTTGCTTTTAGTTTTTCACAGCGTCTATATTTTTTATTATTATATAACTTCGTCATATAACTTTATCTTTTATGTTTATAAATCATATCTCTTTTAAGATAGAAATGTGTTTAATGTGCTGGAAAATCGTTGAAGTATTCGAATTATGCAGCGTTATCGATTTAAATTTTTTCTTATAATTGAATTAATTTCTTATGACTGAATTTCAATTAAAAAAATTTACCAAAAAAACTTTAAAAAAATTATGCTTAAACAACCAAAAGGTCAAGTGACCTCTAATTTACTATTAAAAAAATCAACAAATAGCCAGAAGTATAATATTTACTTTTCAAAATAGTCTATAAAATCTTTTTGGATTTTCTCAATCTTATTCCAAAACTCAAATTTCACAAATTCATGGAAGAATTGAAATAACTAAAGTGTTGAGAATGATAATTTTCTTATGAACCATAATAAGTTTTCCCACTATCAATGATTCTCTTATCAATAATGTAGTTACAGTTAAATGACATTTCTTTTTCCTTAATTTTGTTGATCATAAGTTTAGTGTTCAATATTAATGGAAGATTCTTAGTTTTTACATATATATTAGACTTTGAGTTGTTAGTGAAGATCATAAATATATTTTTTTGCAAGAAAAACAATTTCATCAACATATAAGACAAGGATAATATTGAGCCAAACGATGTTCATATGGGTGCACCACTTCCCTTTTGAACTTTGCTCAAATTTATTAATATAAGTATTGAAGATGGTAATGATCATTTAGCCTATGGCTAACATGATTAACCAAAATAGATACTTGAATAATTAATTTCCCTATCTATAATTCACGTCACTTCAATTTTTATGAGTGACTTTGCATTCAAATGAAAAGAACTTAATGCAAGCAAATAAAATCCACATGCAATATGACACAAATATTTATCTAAGCGACTATATATTCAAAAGAAAAGAGATCAACCCAAGTAAAGAAAAATCACATATAATATGACATAACGATTTATCGTAGAGAAATCAATGGAAAAACTCACTCAAGTGCATCAAAATGATTATTTACTCTACCATGTTAAGTTTTCTTCTACTAGCATTAACTCATTATAGAACTTCTAACTAGTGTTGCTATTTGTAATGTACCCATCTCCTTCTATCTCCACATTCACATATTTTCTATATGTTTATCTCAACTAGTTAACCCTTGAAGGCTCAAAAATCCCCTTCTCTACTAAGAAACCATTAGAAAACTCTTCTTACCAAGGCGTGGTCCTTCAAATTTTCATTGTATTGATTTAAAGGCCCTTATTTTGGCTTATTTGAAAGTGACATTCAAACCCATCAAACACTATCCTTTTACTCCACCTTCAATCCATCCATCCTTTTTGAATGATTCTATTGGGATTGATTAAAAAATCATCATAATACTCACAAATGCCAAGGCCCTTCAAATAACCCATTAAACCTATTGGAAATATAACATTGAGCCCTTCCTAAATATGTTCCCAATGCATAAGAAAATATCATCTACCTTATCAAAGGAAAGGCCATTAGGCCCTGTTGAAATATCGCCAATAGGCCCCTTTTAAAAATTCAACCATATGCATAGAACATATCCCACTTGAACTCTTCAAAATATCTCCCTTTTTTAAATGGTATCCATTGATCAAAAAGTCATTAATCTCTTTTAAAACATATTTATTGACCAATTTTTAAATATCTTACAAATAAACCATGGGCCCTCTTTGAAATATGGCCATCTATCCCTTTCAAAATATCTACCCAATAGGTTCTTGGGCATTTTCCAAATGTATTATTTTGAATCTAACCAATAAAGTATTGGATCTATTTCAAATATGATACTTAGAAATTCAAAACAAATCCCATTGACTCTTTTCAAAGATGTGGGCAATGTAAATAAAAGATGTTATCTAGCCTTTTTCAAAGTTTCTCCCAACTTTGAAACAAAGAGGATAAGGGCCAAAGACCTCATTCAAAGGAAACACTTTGAATACCAAAAAGAAGGGCTAACCCATCAAGCCCTTTCAAAACATGCCACTAAGCACTTTCAAATGATCAGCCAAATTATCCATCAAGAAGCTTCTTTCTAAAATAAGAGGTGCCAATACATACCACAACTTTATCACAAAGTTGATACAAGTCAAGTGCTCTAAAACCTATATAGGGGGACCATGGAAACCTTAACCACCCACTCATCCTATCTAGAAATCACCCTTAACCAAAGCTTACCACTACCTAAAAATCCTCAACAATCCAACATCATCATCAACAATTACTCCTTGGCACCTACACATGCATCGTATACCTCTCTTCTCCACCATAGTAAGCATATGAAGTAGCATCGAGTTTTCTAAATTCCTCAAAAGAGAGAAAGTTCAATGAAGAAGAGTACTATGAAATAGACCAGTGCTCTCCACTCCTCACATATATAATACAAGTATATCATATGAATGAAATAAATGGGAGCCTCTTTCCTCACTTTGCTTATATGAGAGGTGAGGGAGGTGAACAATACAAGGTGGACCTAGTCCACTACAAGTAACCTAACACTACATAAAATATCCATACATGCTAAGTGATACAACTCTATGTAGAAATTCCCACTATAGATCACCTGGTAATGCATTGTACTAAAGCAAAACACTTGATCTACTTCTAAAACAATTGAGCGGAAGCTTAATCGAACATGAGGAACATCAAGAATGAACATATATAACTAAGAATGAGAAGTAATAAACCATAAAACAAAAGATATATCATTGGGGAAAGCACTAGCCTAAAACCCCAACTCTGTATTATCATACAAGTGGAAATATTGTTCAAGTTACAAAAATAATTAGCTCTCAAGCTATCCTGCTCTCTCTGCAATCAAACAATACATCTCACAGACTCAATAGACATAGTATATATCTTCCTCAAGCCCTCCAAGCCTCCTATTTCCTTGCACAGTTTTGATTGGGGTCCAATGATATGACATATTTGAATTGGCCTCATCAAACTCACTATAACCTCAGGTCCAATTGCGCAATCCATAAGGAATAATATTCCTTTTGCATTCAAGGAATATTCACCAAGGAATATCCTAGCAACTGATAGTACACTGTCCCTCCATTTGATATCAACTGGGTCTATGACTGAACTGACATGCATGAGTTATCCATGAGTGAATACTCAGTTATCTAAATTACAGTAGTTACATGCATGCAAGCATTAACTAATTGAACTCTCATTAATTTAGCAAACTGTTAAATTAATATAACTGGACTTGACTAAGTTAAACTAAGTCAACTGATTACAACTCAATATTACAACTCATCCTTATCTCTTTAACTGAAGATTAAATTCCTTTATTAATGGAGAAACTGTTGCATGTCCTCACATAGACTTCAAGTTTGATTTTCCTTAACTGATTAACTCAAGATGAATTAATTAATCAATTTTCAAATTGTTGTTGATATGAAATTCGAATTTTAATTCCTATGTTTAGTCCAGGGATTGACTAAAATAAGAAGGGATCCCGAAATTCTATTTTTAGAAAAGCTATTTTTAGCACTTTCACTTTTCACCCATTGTAGCCAAGATCTCCAATGGTTGAATTGCTATTTATAGCCCGACTATTTATAGCAGTGCTATTTTTAGCATTTCTTGATTCACATTTCAACACTATAGGTGATACATGTCAAACTACAAGCGAGCGGAAAGAGTTATTTTTGCGGACAAACCTAACCTCCCTAGGAGTCTAAGACTCTCTAGTGACAAACAAGACAAACAAGAGCAATCCTTCTCTAAATATACATTATTCTATGAGAAACCAAGTGTTTTTCGATCCTACCTCAAATCCAGCGCTTGTTGTAGCAGTCCAGCCTCGCTGATCCAGATGAGCTCCTCCTTCACTTTAAAACCTGCATACACTAACAGTCAAACGATTACATAACACCTGAATATTTCATAAAACAAAGAATATTCATCATATAGACCAAGGAGTACATGAAATAATTCATTAACAACAAATCATTGAGAAGAATGGACTTATTTGTATTAAGGAAACAAAAAAGGAACCATTACAACCTGAGCCTTGGTGTTGTGCAAGCTCCTCCCAGGGTCCAACAAGAGATTTCCTCTACTTTGACAAGCTCACCCACTCCCAATATGGCAACAAGAAAGGATGGTAATCTCTCCTCACAAGTTAACAATGGAAGTCCCTATTCCAGCAGCATTTACCCTTTGGAATGTTCAGCTTTCAACCTCCCCTCCTTTGGCCCAATGCCTGTATTTATAGTGTTCTAGAGGAAGTTTTTCAGTTCCAACATCAATGGGATACTCCCTCTTTTGGATGGGGTAGCTCCTCTCTTGATGGGATAAGTTCCTCTATCATAGGGATGCATGAACCATCTGGAGGCGCTCAATACACGTCAAACACTCTTCTAGAAGGCTCTAGAAGTGACCACAAGTAACTTTTTTAAGATGAAACTTGCGCCTTTTGACCTTTACAGGGGTACGCACCCATCCTTTAGCTTACAGAGCGTACAAGTACGCAGGTACAATGAGTTTGGGATGCGTACACGCAGGCAAGGTAGAGAGAACCTGCGTACCCAGAGATAAACATGTTTTAGTGACTTTCTCTCTTTTTTGAAGCTTGACATGAAGAGCAGAGGTATTGGGCTTGACAAGGAGGATAATATGACTATTGATGGAGCCATATTAACTGCAGATAGTCATGGTGACAAATTTCAGTGTAACAGATTGCCCCCTAAAGTACGAAGCCTGTAATAGATAAGGGTTTTATATCATATAGGAAGGGTGAAGTACTTTATCATTTCGAGGGTCATCTTGTGGAGAGCCCGGTCAGAACCTGCAATTTTCAACACAAAATACATGTATAAGATCATATCATCGCTGAGGTAGGCATTCCCATACTCAGATCAAAACTTTAACTATTGGACTAACTACTTTGGTACAAGAATGATTTCATAATACATTATAATTATAGACTCGTGTAGACACAGTATGGACGCAGCCATCTGTTTATGATTGGTCTACAACATAATGAATACAAAACTCCTCGCAGCCTGGATGGTGGAAACTAGATCCAGGGTCTTCATCTCTTCTTCCCGAATTGGTACGATTCTAGCCATGTGAATAAATGAGTCGATGTCGAACATGGTAGAAACCACTTGATTACTAGTTAATGATGTAAACTGTTAACAAGCGTGAGAGAGACCACCAGTAATGTCAATGGTTCTCAAAGTACCCAGCACAATCCATGAGATGTGAATGAGTGAGTCGGTGTCGAACATTTCATGGAATCCTTCGATCGCAAGTTAATGATGAAAACTGACATCGAAGGCGAGGAACCTGCCATTGATGCATGCAGACTCCAAGGTACTGACGATTTCTAAGTCAACTCTCTAGATAATGTGCTGATGTCGATAGAAAGCGACCCGTCGCAGGTAAGCCCACAACACGAAACCATAGTTCAAGTTGAAGAAATGTTGCTGCAAGGACTGACTCAATGATGACATGATGAATGATAGGTATTTTGCGGTTGAATGTTTTGTTTACAGACCTCTTGAACACATAACGACACAACAGATGGTTTTGTGATAAATGACTCAAAGTCGACTCCCATAACCCGGCTAAAGATGTCAAATGATCTTGGTCAACTGTGAGACAAGGGATTTCCCAACCCAGGTGAATGAATAAGTGTCGTGTTCAAGAGTGGTAGTAAGGTTTTATTTCTGAGACAAAAGGATATCAAATAGGCTCATTCTTCTCATTTTTCCCCCACCATTTCTGGCAAGTACGTCTTTATTTTTTACAAGCTTGAGGAGGATAACATATGCTTGTTTGTAAGCTCATCCTTCGGATGAGTCCAACTTAGTTTTTGATGCGAACACTAAGAAGGAGTGGTCCGTTCCTGTTTGTAATAGAACAGGTCCTTTACTGTGAAATTTTAACGAGTCCAGTATAGGAGAAACTCGGCGTTTTTCATATTTAGAGAGTCTGAAAAACTTAGAAGACTCCAGATTGAACCTTTTCGTAAATTTGTGTCTCCTAAGCCCGAAAAAGTATAAAATAATACCTAGGAGAACCGCTTGATCTTGCGACCAAGGATATTTTCATAGTTAGTGTCTTTGACCTGAAAAGTAAAAAGCGATCAAGGAAACGTCGTTTTATTTCCAGTATCGAATTTGAAACGACAAAAATCCGGCAATCTTTTCCTGTTTTTACGGTCAGAAAAGGGCTATAAGGGGACCGTCTTTTAATTCCGTTTTAACGAGTGTAAAAGAAACGCTCGGCAATCTTTTCAGTTTTAGGAGTCAGAAAAGGGCTTAAAAGATGACTCTGATGTCTGATTCGTGAAAAAGTGACAAGTTTCCCTGAAAGTCCCTCTGTCCTGCACAAAAGCGACACCCAATTAACTCCATACCTGTTTGAGATGGGTAAAAATGCATTAAAATGACCTTCCATGGTGAAAAATAAACAAATTTAACATTTATTTATCCAAAAAACCTATAAAAAGACCTTTACCATGTCATTTTTACCATTTTACTGTTGAGGTTGAAAAAAGGGCTTTTGGCAAGAAACTTCCCGTGGAGATTGCGGAAAATCAGACCGTCGGAATCGAGCGCCGTCGCCTCCAGGTAATCCACAACATCCTCCTCTTCATTTCTATCCATTTAGAATTCATTTTTAAGTTTTAGTTTTAATTTTTGGAAGCATAGGGGTTTTGGGATGCGCTCCTCGGGGTACGCAGGTGGCCCATGGGTAACCTGCGTACCCCGACCTTTTTCTTTTAAAGGAAAAAGGGTTCGGGGTACGCAACCTACCTTCAGGTCAGGTGCGTACCCACGCTCTATTCCTGAAGGCGGGGTACGTACCCCGTGTAAAGCGCACCCCCAAACCCATACCTTCAAAATTCACCATTTAAATTTGATTTTATGTTTACTAAAACTCTTCTTATGGTGTGCAGGATACCCACCATGCTGGATTGGAGAGAACGAGAGCACAAAGATGTTGATTCGGCTGCGTTGGATCATCAACCTACCATTGATGCCTTGCGAGCATGCGGCTTGTACAAATACTAGGTCATACCCGGCATGA
>APFE030370484.1:0-12461 GCA_000404065.3 Pinus taeda
GGGGGGCGATGTTGTGTTTTTATCTCCCCACCAACCGATGACTCGATGGGACGTGGCAACACCCCCTCCTCCCCCCCACCCCTAGAGAACATTCATGTAACAAATAGCATGACAACCATTGTTACAAGGAAACCCGTGCAAACAAACACTCCAAGAGATATACGAAGGTATGTAATCGGTCACAGTATTGCACCCATGCATCGACTTGCTCACTGCAATCCTATCAATCCATCGACATTCAATTAGGATGTATTAATTGATGCCTCATTAGGATTCTACATGCTACCTATGACTTTTCTCAACAAACACATAGATGAAGATCATTATATTGAGGTGGCCTCGACAATTATTTTAATGTGTTCATGTAAATTATATAAAGCGATGTATTAATATAAATTATGGGAAAAAGCATGGAGATGGGTCAATTTTTTTGGTGAAATAGGTTATGTTTTGGAGGGAAAAACAATGGCTCAAGCGATCCATTCAAGCGCTAGATCGAGCTCCTTGGGCGCTAAAAAAATAGCTCGATTGAGGGTTAAAAACTAACCCTTAATCTTTGAGAACGACGTCGCTCCCTTCAGCTGATCAAACAAGTCATCAATCCTCAACAAAGGGTACCTATTCTTAATTCTCACCTTGTTCAACTACCCATAATCAATGAATAACTTGAGGGTACCCTCTTTCTTCTTCACAAACAACATTGGTGCACCCCAAGGCAACACACTTGGCCTAATGTAACCCTTGTCAAGCATTTCCTTCAATTGCAACTTCAATTCCAATAACTCTAGAGTGCTCATCCTATACACTGCCTTTGATGCTAGTGCTACTCATGGTACCAACTCAATAGAAAATTCCACTTCCCTGTGAGGTGATAACTCCGAGATATTTGTTGGGAATACATCCTGAAATTGTTGTAAAACTGGGTACCTGTTCAAGACCTCAGCATCCTCAACATCCTTACCTTTGTCACTAGAAATATGCACTACAAATAAGACACACCCTTTCCTACAATTTTGCTTTGCCTACATACCTGTAACCATTCTAACCTGTGTCGTCTTCCCCTTATCATGCAAGAATCTCTACTCTCCATTGTCATCAAAGCACTCAATAGCCCTATCACAGCAGTCCACCTTAGTACCATGAAGATACAACCAATCCATACGTAGAAGCATATTGTACGAACCCAGTGGAAGTACATTCATATGCGTTGATGTAGACATACCATTCAACTCAAATGCACAAACCCTTACCCAATGATGAAATCATTTCTTAGTACCTGTAGCCAACTGCACTAACCAAGAATATGCATGTACTTCTTTATTCGAACCACGCTTATCCACTAGGTCATGATTGATATAACTATAGTTAGATCCAGGGTCAATCAAAATAGAAACAACTTGATCACAAATCTTACCTTCCATCTCAATAATATAAGTATGTTGATCAACCTGCTTATTATCCAAAGATGCATAAATTCGAGGAATACTCTGTCCAACATCCCCAAACATATGTGCCTCTTAAGCACTGTAAATCTGCAGTATGCCACCCTAATGTTGCACACAATCTCTCCTGTGATGATCCTAGCCACAAGTCCAATACTGTAAAGGCTTCCTGTCATCACCCTTGTTCTACTCCTAAAACTAAAATCCTTGTCCTTTGTCAGTTGTATTGAACCTCTTATGTGACACTACGTTCTCTTTGTTGCTTGTATCCGATAATATTCCTCACTTCTTATCCCACTTTCTCTTTTTATTGTCATTACCACTCCACTCCTATTTGGATTCATACATATATTTCTATTGCTCATAACCACACTTCAAATTTTGTATGGCTTCCTCCATTGATCTAGGCTCATCAATATCAATCTTGTCCTTGAATGTTACCGACAACCCAATGATGAATCTTTGAATCTTAGGTTTCTCCTCCTTAAGACAAGGTATATACCTCAATAAATCCAAGAACCTGCTAGTATACTCATCGTTATTCATAGATCTTGTAACAGCTCTGGTGAAAATTCAATGTAATAAAAGTAAATAAAGGAAAAATAATAACCAAAGATGATGGGACACTTATTCCAAGTTGAATGTTGGGAAAAATCCTAGTGATGGGGATCACTTGTGATTATTTATGGCTAAGGAAATTGGCAAAGGCAATGGCTAACGCTTTGGAAAGGAAAAATGCCATTTTTGGCACATTTAACTATGAAAATAATGGAATTTTGGAGAAAAGGGAGATGAAAGGTCATGGGTTGCATGTGAGGAGAAAATTGAAGGAAAATAAACGAAAATGAAGAAAATAGAGGCCTCATTCATAAAAAGGCTTCTAAGGATAAGTTGGTAACCTTTTGTCAATTCAGTTTTGGAACTCTGTCATTATTCTCTCTCTCTCATACTCTTGGAGACTTAGAATTTTCTTGGAGCACTCTTGGTGGGTGTGGTATACTTGGATTCTTGGATCAAGAAGGTAATGGAAGAGCAGGAAAGAACAAGAGGGCATCAGGATCAATAGTTACATCATATTTTCTTGCAGGTACTGAGTTGCTATGTTTCCTTTACTAGTTCTGGTATGCATCGCATATAAATGTGGATTTTTGGTTGTGATTTGTCATTAGCATGGAGGATGGTCAGGATTGACAATGGACTCCCTAGAATTTTCATTTCATGGATACCCATGGTGATTGTGGATTTACTTTCATTGTTTGTTTTCGGTTGGTTCTCATGTTTCCTTAGCTTGGGCTGACTTACTAGTCCTAGAAGCCTTGGTTGGACAAATTCTCTAGAATCCCTAAGTGGGTTGAGTTACTAGTCCTAGAAGCCCTGGTTGGATAAATTCTATAGAAGCCCTACATAATATGTGGGTTGAGTTACTAGTATCAGAAGCCTTGGTTGGATAAACGCTCTGGAAGCCCTGGAAGGCTTGGATGGAGACCAATCTGATGATGGTTTTGTGATGTCTGATAGTGAGGTGGAATCACTATTTGATGGGTTGAGGTGGATGGCCTCTGGAAGCCCTAGATGGTTTTGATTGATGTGTTATATGAGATCCCATATTCATGCTTATAATATGGCACTGGGGTTTATGGATGAAGAGAGGTTTTGCTTAGCCATTCAAGGATTGGGTGGAACGTGGAAGTCCCATCCCAAGTTTAGATTTTGTATCATTAATGAAAGGTTATTTCTCCTTTTAGTTCTATGAGTATTATGATGGATTATATGTGGTATATATGACTATGATTTCACTGATATTTTTGTCCCTATTATGTTGGTTATGTATGTGTTTTATAATAGCAGCAATGTGTGGCTCTCATCATGTTTTTACTTGTAATTGAATTATTAATGTATCTATGACCTAATGGATGGAATGGCAGTTGATGCGTTGAGGTATCAATGATTCTCGGCGATTTTCAGCTAGGTATGAGACCCCTATGCTCAAAACTCTTATTTAGACCTGTAGATTACATATTCGCGATATGTTTGACGAAATGCATGTCATGGCTAGTAGGGGTTGAGTGAAGGTCTTGAACAACTATTTTCTTTAGTATTGTCATTTCCATGTCATTTTACTGATATGAAGAGATGGTTCAATTCTTGGCAGTGACCTGGGCTCTGGGCCTGAAAAAGTGGCTCAAATCTCAGAGTTGTTGGGATATCATTGACAAATTTAGTCTCTGGTCGCTAGCAGGTAATCCTGTGAGAGCGAATTTCAGTTTCTTGACGTTGTCATGCCTACAACATGAGGGCAACCAAGGCTTAAGTTGTCCAAACTTTCAGTGGGACCCAAGCGCGAGATGTCTAGAGTATTGGATTGGTTCCTAAGAGTCCTACAGTTGATATTGAATGTTTGTATGGTGTGTTTCCACCGGTTGCACTTTCTTAACGTGACTTAGGAGGTTGAGTCATATCATAGTGGCCTCTCATTGCATGTTTACCCCGGCTGGCCAGTTGCTTGGGTAGATGTGGGAAGAGGGTGTTACATAGTGGTATCAGAGCATGGCTCACCCCTCAAACTCGATGGGCTATGTGTTGGTCATGCATGCATGTTAATTTCATGTGTTTCTCTCACACTTGAATTCGATGTGCTTGTTGCATTTGCATGATTTTGTTCATGGTTGAAGTGATCTCGTCATTTGAAACTTGATGTTTTGTTGTGGAATGCATCAATGAGTATATGACTGGTTACATGTCGATTTATGTCACTTACATGTATCATTGTAGTATGATTGGTTACATTCTTTTATGTTTGGTTACATTATTATATGCCCGGTTACATGTATCATTCTTGTAGGTTTGATTTCAAGTATCGTGCACCCATGCTTGATCAAATGTGTTTATACATATGTGTGGATGGTTATGCATCACTTATTCATGTTCATGTTTGTCTATGGTCAAGTGTATAGTGACTCAATGATGGTGGTTTTCATGCATGAGGTTGTGGTGTGTGTTGTTATTAAGATCGTGCATTGATGACTAGACCCTAGCTAGAATGATGGTTGCATGGTCATGTGCTTATGTGTTAGGTTCCTATAATACTAGTGATTCCCCCATTACTATTATCGTTGTATCCCTTATTGTTATTGTTGTGACCCTATTGTCTCCATATTGTTATTATTGTGCCCCATATAATCCCTCTATTATTATTTTTGTGCCTTTATATTATTATTGTTAGGTCGGCTTGGTTATATTGTGACCCCTTAGACTCCTATATATAGAAAGGAGGTTTTGTCATTTGAATCATCCAAGAATTGTTCATTTGTGTAATGTAAAGGAGGTTTCCCTCTCGAAGAGGCTAAATTCTAAGACCTTGATCTATCTTTTCTATCTTTTTGCGGGCTGGTTCCATAACATTTGGTATCAGAGCTTTGGATTCTAGGGTTTCGCTACTCCAAACAGGTCATCGTGGAATTTTTGCTATAATTTTTTTTCTGCGACGTTTCAGAAGCTAAAAAAAACCCATTTCAGAACAAATCTCGCTAAACCTCCGATCCGAATTTCAGATTGTGTCTCGCTATATTTTCGGAGATACAATCTGAGGATGTTAGGGTTTTTTGCAAGCTCCATAATCTCATCTAAAACAGGTTATCATGGAATGATCACTATAACTATTTCGATACGAAGTTTTAGAAGCTAAAAAAAAGCCCATTTGAGAATAAATCGGTCTAAACCTCGGCTCTGAATTTCAAATCCTGTCTTGCTATATTCGCGGATATATAATATGAGGAAGTTAGGGTTTTTGCAGACTCCCGAATTACATTCCAAACAGATAACCTTGGAAACATCGTCATAACTTTGGCTTTGAGCATCAGATTGAATTTTTGTAAGAAGTTGCAGAAAGAGGACGAACTATAGCTTGTTGGGGTTGTTATCACCCCAAGAAACTCACCTAGGTTGTATATCAGTGATGCTTGGGAAAATTATAATCTCAACAAAATGTTGGATAAAATGATGGATGAATGAAAGAAATGTTGTATATTCAAGCCAAATAACCACTCCTACTATGATTGACCCTAGACATGGGTGAACACCCACAAACTACAAGGCTTTTAACCACCAATTACTCACAGATTAAGCAAAATGTGATGATGGAGAAGACTAACTGCACCAGCAGATACCCAGGACCCTGTGATGGCCAGCTGCAACTAGTAAAAAGGTCTGTAAATCTATTTCCGAATGCGCAGACAGGATGACAGCTCTCTGGCATTAAAACAATAGAAACCTGCATACACATTCAATAATACTAAGTAGATCCTAACACAAAGGTGGGATGACAACCCCTCTAATGCTAAACACCAAGAGTACATGAATAATGCATAACAGGCACAACCTGGAACAAGAAGAAGTGGAAAGTGAGCAATTAACAGCAAAAGAAGATTGTATTAGCTGAAAATGAAGACCAGACGCTATAGGTATCACAGTAGTTACAGTCTCCAAAAGTTGAACCTTACAACAAGATAACACTCATCAAACTAATTACATCATTGTTCTAAGTATATATAGTTTGTTTACAAAATATCTCTATTAGGCTATGCGTGGAGGAGTCTTAATGGATCACCAACCACATTAACTATCTGATAAAAATCTCTGCTACATTATGATGCTTGAATAAATATATTTGACAATTTTTGGAACTTGGCTGTCCTTCCTGAGCAAGTAGAATGTCCTATGGAAGAAAGATCCATAATTGATAAATGTTGTGAACTGCTCGAGGAATGTCATTTGTTCTTCGACCATTCTTTCTTTTTAAATGCAGTTGTTGGAGAGTAACTGCGCTCAGTACAAGTAGTTGGCCACCTTCTTCGTTCGGGTGCACGGGATGGGTTGTGGTCATGGATGGGCGAAGGAACAAAATTGGTTGTTCGATGAAATAGATGAACGGCGGAGATAAACTTATAGTGGGTATCGGGAGAAATATGAATGGATAGACGTGGACCGTCGGATCGAGGTTGGGCAGATTTGATGGTCATCGGAGGAGGTAAGAGTGCGGACGTTAACGGGCGGGAAATGGTACGAGGGGCGGTAAATGGTTTCCCCGCACCACTTTTCGGAGGTAAGCAGAATTTGTATAGAGGGGAGCAATGTAACAGGGGTAAGACGCGTGGCAGGTGCGATGGCGAGGAAACCACTTTTCCCGCGAGCTATCACACGATTGGTTTACAGGAAGAGGGCTTCTCAATGGCGTGAGATCAAGAAGCGATTGCGATCGAACGATCAAGGATTAACGTGCACGTTCGGATGATGTGACAGCTATGGGCCCGCCGAATTATATATAATTTTCGTTATATGCGTGGCTATGATGTGTTGAGTTGCTAGGCCCAAGAATAAATAAATGAAGGCTCATGCAGGGCTTTTAAAGTTTTCATGCTTTTAATAAAGGGTAACAGGGTAAACAAAGGGTTGGTGGGGTTTTAATGGTGTTGAAACACACTGTGACTCAGGAATGGGTAAAAAGGGTCTAGAGGTGTTTTGGAGGCAACATAGAGGAAAACAAGGTTTAAAG
This sequence comes from Pinus taeda, assembly GCA_000404065.3. Classification (NCBI taxonomy): domain Eukaryota; kingdom Viridiplantae; phylum Streptophyta; class Pinopsida; order Pinales; family Pinaceae; genus Pinus; species Pinus taeda. The sequence continues at coordinate 6,994 of APFE030370484.1, forward strand.
GGGAAATGAGGGGAATTTATGGGAAGGAAGAAACAGAGGTTAGTGGGAGTCATAAGGGGCATGAAATAGAACAAGAACCAATCTCTGCAAGCCTTACAAACATGAAATCAGACTGCCACCTCTGCTCTCCATCCATCAAAACTCACAAAATGTAGCAGAGCTAACACTGGCTCCTTCTGGGGATGAGATCCTCCCTGTGAGGTCTCAAGAACCTTCATATCAATGCCTTCCTGATGAAAACAAATTAGCAAATTCCCTAGTGTTCCATTGGGCATGGAGTCTACTGCACCTATACTAAGACTGATAAAAACACAATATTTACAACTTTTAAGGCCAGAGACCTTAAGCAACATAAAATTTCAAAAACCACCCATTTACTGGGCCATCAAAAACTGTCTCTCCTCCCATACTTTTCAGTATGAAGGTGTTTTTCCCTTGAATCTGTGAAATGATGAAAGGCCTTGTCCAGAAAGCATCAAATTTCCCATGATTGCCTTTCTTCTCCTTCAATGCATCCCATTTCAAGACCAAATCACCAACCTGAAAATTATTTGCTTTTGCCTTCTTGTCAAAGGCTTCCTTGATCTTTCTTTGATGTGCTGTAAATTTTTCAACCAGCTATTCTCTAACTTGATGCAACTCTGTCAAGTCAATGATTCTCTGTGCCATCTTCTCTTCTTCATCCTGCTCTGTTTGAATGAATTTTGCAACAGGGATAGTTAACTGAATTGGGAATACAGCCTCAGTGCCATACACCAGTTTGAAAGGAGAATTCCCTGTAGACTTCTTGATGGTCACTCTGTCAGCCCATAGTGCATACTTGAGTTTTGAATCCCAATTCTCTTTATTTTCCTCTAACAACTTTTTAATTATCCTGATCAGACTCTTATTAGAGGATTCTGCTAGACCATTTCCATGTGGATAATATAAGGTGGAATGAACAAGTTTAATCCCCATTGAGTCACATATTTCCACCAATTCCTTAGCTCTGAAGGCTGCTGCATTATCTATTATTAACTTATGTGGACAACCAATTCTACTAAAGATATTCTCAGTTAAAAACTTTATGACCAGATTATGAGCATCCTTCCTTGTAGGGATTGCTTCAATCCATTTTGTGAAATAATCAGTGGCTACTAATATCCACCTGTGTTGGCCACTGGAATGTGGATTGATTTCTCCAATGAAATCCAAACCCCATTGATGAAAAGGTCCTTTTTCCTGAATTGGTTTTAAGGGCAGGGATTTCAACTGTTGTTTTCCTTCAAATCTTTGGCATCTGTCACAAGATTTAACAAAAACGAATACATCAGAAAATAGAGTGGGCCAATAGTACCCAACTCTGAGAATTTTGTGGGCTGTAGTTTTCTAATAATGGTGCCCTCCACACATGCTATTATGAAATTGTTGCATAACTTCCTTTGACTATTCTTTGTTCGGGCACCTTAAAAATATTCCCGATGGATCCCTCCAGTAGAGTAGATTTTCCATAATGCAATATTTTACTTCTCTAAGTTTTAATGTTCTGGCCTGACTTTGAGTAAAGTCTAAAGGGATCTCCAGCTTCAGCAAGAAATTAATTATTTCAGCATACCATTTACATGAAGCTAGATTCTTGGCCACTGACTATTTTTTCTTTGTTTCAGTTGTTTCCTCTTTTTCTACTTGACCATTTTATGCAGTCGTGCATAGGATATCGATGTCCAAAGACCTGCAATTTTCTTCAGCTAATAGCTTGGCAAGACCCTGACCTCTGACTAGCTTGGTGGGCTTCAGCTCAATATTGAATTCTATCATTTTTGCAATCCATTTTGCCCTTCTTCCATCGACATCAGGTTGTTTTAAGACATCTTTTATTGCAGCAGAGGGCACATATGCAATTATTTTTTAATGTAAGATATAAACTCTGAAAGCCTTTAAGGATTTAATAAGAGCATATGCCTGTTTTTCTATAATGTCATACCTCAGTTCAGCATCCCTCAAATTATTGCTGAAAAAAGCCACTGGATGCTTTGAACCTTCCTCATTTTACTGCAATAGAACAACTACAATACTATCTTTAGAGGCAAATCAGAAAATATGAAACTCCTTGCTGTAATCTGGACTTATTAATGTGGGAGCTTCCATTATAGCTCTCTTAATTGACTCAAATGATTTTCTTGCCATATCAGTCCATTTTACCTTTTCTGCTTTCCTTAACATGGAGGTCACATGCTTTACCAACTCAGCAAAATTTGGAATAAACCTCCTTACAAAATTTATTTTGCCCAGAAAGGACTGGATATCATTATTTGATCTGGGGACAGTCAAAGCCTAAATTGCTTTAACTCTTTCTGGGTCAATCTGGACACCTGCAGCATACACAATATGTCCTAAAAACTTGCCTTCATTCAAAGCAAATTGAGAGTTTTTTGGATTGACTGAAATTCCAAACCTCTTGCATTTCAAGAACACCCTTTTCAAATGCTGAATATGATTTTGATGGTTGCTGGAGTAAACTGTTATATCATCAAGGTAGATCAGTACAAATGTGTCCTTCTCTCCTACAAAAGCTATATCCATAGCTCTCTGAAAGGTAGCTCCAGCATTCATCAACCCAAATGGCATTTTGACATACATGAAAATTCCCCAAGGAGTGGTAAATGCAGTCTTTTCTTGATCATTTGGGTGTAAAGCAATCTGATTGAAGCCTAAAAATCCATCCAAAAATGACAAGACTTTAGCTCCTGAGACCTTTTGCAACAAATGCTCCATTTTTGGTAGAGGATAGTTATCTTTCTTCGAGCATTTGTTTAAATTTCGGAAATCAACACAGAGTCTGATTTCTCCACTCTTCTTCCTTACCACCACCAAATTAGCTACCCATTTTGAATATCTGAGAGGAACAATAATCTTGGCAGCCAACAACTTTTTAATTTCTTTTCCAATCAGTGGAAGAAACATGGGATTTATTGTTCTGAGCTTTTGTTTGAAAGGAATAGTGTCTTTTTCCAAAGGGATTTTATGTTGAATTATATTCTTCTCATATGTTTTCAGATCACTATACTCCCAAGAAAACACATCAACAAATTTCCTCATTAAATTGCAGTATTCAGCACTTTGATCAGCAGCCAAATGAGTAGACAAATTTACATACCTAGGCTGACCTGCACTTCCTATATCATGCTTACAGACTGCAAATTGTCTTCTTTTTGGGCAGTCTTGTAAGGTACATCATTTTGATCAAACAATCTTTCAAGAGGAATTAGGCCCTTAGGAATGTGGTTATTAGGAAGCTGGATAATGTTGTTTTTACCAATCTTATTTCTAAGCTGGGACTGGGAGTTTTCTAACAAGGCATCATTTTATTGGTCAATTTGCATCTCAAAAAATTCATCAATGACTTGCAAGAACCTATTAATCTCATCATTATCATTAAAAACTTTCCAATGGTGGACATTGTCAGGCAAGGAGGGTCTGTACTTCATTTGCACTTCATACACTAGTTTGGGAGGCATGGGAGGTATAAATAGACTAGCAGAAATAGCAAGGGAATCAACAAGCTGATTTTGGGCTATAGGGACATAAGAAATACAGAAAAAATCAAAAGAATCTCTGATTCTCCATACCTCATCTCTGTACGCTTTCAGCCTTGGGTGCTTTTCCTGAAATGTTTTATTTATTTGCTGAATAATCAGATCAGCATCTCCAAACACTTTCAGCTTCTTGATTCCTCTGTCTCTTGCTGCATTAAGGCCCAACAACAGTGCTTCATATTCTACTATGTTGTTTGTCACTTGAAAAACCAGCTTAAAAGACGATTGAATGCTTTCTTGTTGTGGAGATACCAGCACCACCCCTGCTCCTGCAGTCTCCCTGGAACATGCTCCATCGAAAAACATTTCCCAAACCTGACTTCCTTGCTCTTCCTCGGCCATAACTGTTGGTTTCCTAATCTGCATTTCGGCCTTTTGAGATTCTTCAATTTGGAGAATGCATGCTCCAAAATCAGTGTCCACTGCATATATAGGATGATTTGTAGGGTTCTTTTCATCACTGATAATATATGTTAGTTGTGCTTCTCTATATAAGCTCCTTCTTTCTCCTCCAAATACTGGGACAGTAGCATAAGATAAATCATTTTGTAGTGTCCCACCTAGTCTCTTAATCCACCCTCTGGACAACAGCATGCCAAACTTAGGAGGGACATCTACTACCACAATATCCATCACCATACTCTTCATGGGAAGTTGGGTTAAGGTAATAGCCAGATCTTTAATCAATCCAAGACATTTCACCTTCCTTGAATCAAAAGAAAATAAATCATGATAGGGTCTAGTGATATCAAGGCCTAACTCTTCCATGGTAGCTTTAGGCATTAGATTGTGGCTGGCCCTTGTGTCTAGCAGGAAATTGTGAAGGATTTTGTCATGAATGGTCAATGAGATATAAACAGATGGAGAATTATCATCAGCAGGTTCAATCATGGGACTGAGCACAATGGCAGGCTTGTCATCTTGCAAATTGACAGAGTCAGTGGAGGTTTGTTTAGTTTCTAGCTCAAGGGCTTCAAATATAGGCTTTCTAAACATTTCACTCTTCATCAAATCGACCAAAGGCATATATATCTTTAGTTTCTGAACTTCTGACTCAAAGCTGAAAGAAGAAGATGATTTATCAGAACTTTTTACCTCTTGAACTGGAGCTTTGAGGATGACTGGATCAACTGCTGGTCTTTTCTGCTTGATGTTCTAAGGTTCTGTTTCGACAACAAATCTTTGTGCGGGATTTTCTTTGACATTCTTGGCATTGGATCTCAGATTATATCTCTGCCGGTCTCCAGTTTGTAGAACAACTCCTCTGTCCCACTCTTGACTATGTTGTTCTTGCAGCATTGATTGTTCATATTGAACCAAGGTCAAAAATGCAGCGCTGCCTTTATCTTCCATGCAGTGAATTTCATCCTCATCCTCTTTGAACTATTCCTCCTCCATGACTACATTTTGGAAAGGAGCTTTAACTTTATGTTCTTCATTTGGTTCTTCACCTTTCTGCATTATTTGTAACTACTCATTTGCTCTTCTAAAAGGATTCTGACTTCTTGGAGAAAATGTGCTTTACTGCCTTGTTTTCCCTTAATTCTGTTCAACCTTTAGCTTAGAAATTTCAATAGCCAATGACTCTATCATCTTGGTCATTTTATCTAATTTAGGCTCTGAATTTGAGGTAGAGGAAGAAGAAGCCTCGCCTCTCTGCCTTCTTTTGTCAGTTTGACTCTTTCGCTTCTCTGCTGCCATAATATTGTTGATTCCACTTCTAGGGCTGCAGCTTGCATATCAGCCAGAGTGGCACATCTTCTTTCCCTCAACAACAAGCAAAAATTAGAATCAAAAGCATTGGCATATGTGAGTTTGGCAGCTGTGGGGGTAGGCTTTACCTCAACTGGTATTTTACTATACATCCTATTAAATCTTTTATTAAAGTCAGGC
>APFE030370498.1:0-28648 GCA_000404065.3 Pinus taeda
CCAAGGGGATTGAGGAAGACCACAATAGTGTTGCAACTTGCAGACCGTTCCACAGTCACCCCTGAGGGAATTTTGGACTATGTGATGGTCTCCATTGACTCCTGGGAGTACCCTGCAGATTTCCTAGTTCTCCAGCTTAAGGCTGAGCTTACTGGTTACCCTCTCATCCTTGGGAGGGCATGGTTGGCCATAGTTTATGCTTACATTAGCTGTAGGGGTGGGAATATGACCATCAAGAATGGGCATATGTCCAAGCAATTAGTCCTATACCCTCCTGCTCAACCTTCTCTAGAGCATGATTTACCTTTATGGTTAGAGGAGGAGGAAGAAGATGAGGCTTATTCAGCCCAACTTTATGCTTTGGAAGCAACCATAGGAGGAAGAAAACAAGATGAGGATGAATTAATTAAACACCCGCTCCAAAGTCCAACTCCTAGTTTGTTACCATTAGAATAAGAAGGAGAGGAAACCTAGAACAATCATCCAATTGACTTATTCTTGGTTAATTCCAACCCAATCTGTGTCAAAACCATATAATCTAGTCCAGAGAAAACTTTGAAAATTAATCCATCTCTTTCTGCTCTTGAAGAGGAAAAGCTATGCAACATGCTGAGAGAAAATCTAGAAGCCTCCGCTTGGAGTTACAAGGAAATGAAGGGAGTACACCCCTCAGTGTGTACTCACCGCATATACATCAAAGAAGGTTGTAAGCCAGTCAGGAAACCACAAAGGAGGATGAATCTAGCTCTTAAAGATATAGTCAAAGAGGAATTGCAAAAACTGTTAGATGCAGGATTCATTTACCCTATCTCTGACAGTGAGTGGGTCTCTCCTTTAGTGCTAGTTCGCAAGAAAAATGGTAAGTGGAGGATTTGTGTAGATTACAGGGAATTGAACAAAGCCACAAAGAATGATCATTTTTCGCTACCCTTCATTGGCCAAGTGCTAGATTGTCTGGTAGGGAAGAAGTTTTTCTCTTTCCTAGATGGATTCAGTGGGTACAACCAAATCTAAATCTGCCTAGAAGACTAGGATAAGACCACCTTCACCTGTCCTTGGGGTACTTTTGCCTATAGGGTCCTTCCTTTTGGCCTATGCAATGCTCCTGCCACTTTCCAGAGAGTAGTCTTAAGTATTTTTTCTGAATTAGTACATGATGCAGTAGAAATCTATATGGATGATTTTACACCTTATGGATATGATTTTCAAGAAGCCCTGACTAACCTAAGTAAAGTATTGCACAAATGCATTGAAATGAACCTGTCTCTCAGTCCAGAAAAATGTGAATTCTTAATGACTGAAGGGACCATGCTAGGTCATTCAATATCCCAGCAAGGACTGCAGGTGGACCCAAACAAAATAGAAATCATCCAAAGGGTCCCACCTCCTTAAAATAAAATGGATGTCAACAGTTTCTTGGGGTTAGCTGGATACTACCGAAGGTTCATAAAGGACTTCAACAAGTTGGCCTCTCCTTTATTTGGGTTGTTGGCCAAAGATTCTGAGTTTATATGGTCAAAAGGCTATCAAAAGGTTGTAGACATTTTAAAGGGTAAATTGACCATTGCACCAATTCTTTGAGGCCCAAACTGGGCCCTCCTTTTTCATATTCATGTTGATGCCTCACACAAAGCCATAAGAGTAGCCTTAGGTTAGGTAGAGGAGAAATTTACCTATGCCATGTATTTTATCAGTAAGAACTTGTCAAAGGCTGAGCTAAATTATATTGTGACCGAAAAGGAACTCTTGGATATTGTGCATTCATTGAACAAATTTAGGCATTACATTACAGGCTACCAAACATTTGTGCAGACTAACCATGCTAAAATCAAATATTTAATGAACAAACCAGATGTGAATGCTAGAATTATAAGATGGTTGCTTTTATTACGGCAGTTTGATCTAACTATTGTTGATAAGCCTAAAAAGGAAAATGTTGTTTCAGACTTTCTATCTAGGATGAATATGCCTGCAGGTGGACAAGGAATTTTGGATGACCAGTTACCAGATGAGAATTTGTTTGCTATTTTAGTTCTCTCCTCATGGTTTGCTGATATAGCAAACTATTTGGTATTAGCACAATTCCCACCAAACTTTCCCTCCAAAGAAAAGAGCAAGATAGTCAAGAAAAGCACGACCTTCATTTGGATTGGGGGCAACCTTTTCAAACTTGGCCCAGATCAAATCTTGGGAAGGTGTGTAAAGGAAGAGGAAGTTTTTGACATCCTTTTGATCTGTCATGATGAGCCTTGTGGAGGTCATTTTGTAGCAAAGAGGACAACATTCAAAGTGTTACAAGCAGGCTATTATTGGGCCACTCTTCATCAGGATGTGAAAAAGTACATTATTCAGTGTGATCAGTGGCATAGGATGGGAAAGCCTACTCCAAGAGATGAAATGCCCCTACAACCTCAAGTGACTTTCAAGACATTTGACAAGTGGGGCATGGACTTCATTGGGCTTATCAACCCTCCTTCAAAGAAAAAATAGTACATTATTGTGTGCACTGATTATTTGACTAAGTGGGCTGAAACCAAGTCAATTAAGGCAACAACAGAAGAGAAGGTGGTTGAGTTCCTAAGGGAGTATGTATTCTACAAGTTTGGGTACCCTAGAGAGCTAGTCACAGACAAAGGAAGCCAATTTACATCCAGCATGATTAAAGAACTACTGAGACATCACAAAATCAAGCATAGGACCTCCACTCCTTATCATCCACAAGCTAATGGGTGAGTGGAGGTGACCAACAGGGCACGAGAGAGCATCTTAATCAAGGTAGTAAGCAACGGCAGGAAGGATTGGGCAAAGAGACTAGTCGAGGCCATCTAGGCCTAAAATACAACAACGAAGACCACCACTTGATTTACACCCTATGAGTTGGTCTATGGGAAAAAGGATTTGTTGTCCATTGAGTTTGAATATAACACATTGAGTATGGAAACCCAACTAGATTTGGATCTCAGTCATGCACAGAAAGAAATATTGTTCCATTTGAATGGCTTGGATGAATTCAGAATGCAGGCCCTCCTACATATAGAGATAGTTCAACTTCAAAGGAAGATCTGGCATGATAAATATATTAAGGAGAAGTAATTTCAAGAGGGTGATTTGGCATTGTTATATGATTCTAGGTATAAAGAATTCAAGGGCAAGCTAAGGACAAGATGGCTTGAACCTTATGTGGTAGAAATATGCCATGATAATGGTTCAATGCAAATTAGAACTATAGATGAAGAAGCCATTCCATTGCTTCTTAATGGACATCAATTGAAAATGTACAAGAGGCCTTTATCAAAACAAGAGTTCATTGACAATATCAATAAGATAGTGATGATGGTGGAGCAAGTTCTAGCTCCTCCCTCATCAAGTCACTGAAAAAGAAAAAAGAAAAGAATAAGGATCCAAGTGAAAACCTCCATGAGGTGCTTGAGTCCCATATTTGGGTTGAAAACCTCATGAGGCGGCCCAAGGATGATAAAAAAATATAAAAAATAAGAAGATCCCTAGGTGAAAACCTCCCTTGAGGTGCCCAGGGCAAACATCTAGGGTGAAAACCTCTCTAAGGCAGCCTAGGTGTTTTTCAAAAAAAGAAAAAAAAAAGAGATAAAAAATGTAATTGTTATTTGCAGGTGGATGAGAAAGATAGACAAGGAGAAAAAAGAGGATCTAAAGGGCACCCTACCTCACAGATATCCATCTCCTCCACTCCTTACAATGCTTCACTCCATCATTTCTATTGTTTTCCACTCCATTGATTCAATTCAGGCAAAGACCATGTTTTCTATAGGATCCCCTCTATTCTTGTAAGCAACCTATCCCACAGAATATCAATCATCAGCCACAAGTCTTCACTAAAATGATCCAAACAGTGGACAGTAGACTTCAATCACAGATAGCAAAGGAGGAAGAAGAATGACCATGCATTAATAAACAATGTAGCACCTTTGACACTCGACAACTGCAGCATGGAATTGAGACCACAGGTAAGTAGCCCGCTCACTCACTCATATGCATCATTTGATCAAAAGTTGGAAGAGTTGCAAGGTAGTTGGTTTATAAGTGAAAAGGTGGCTAGTTAACTTGGCCACCTTCAGTCAGTCATCATGTACAAAACAGGGTGTCCTCTCACACATGGCTACAGTCAACTCAAAGACAAAAGGAGGAGTAGGACAAGAAGTGGTTAACTAAGGATCTACGCAGTGGGAACGGATTATGAGGAGTGGGAGCTAATTATGAGGAACATCACCCCAAAAATCCATAAAGGGAAACAAAACGTCTTTTTCAGGCATTCATGAATTCCACCTCCTTGAAACTCCCTCACTCAAGTCGCTCTTATAACTCTGGCCACCCACTAGAAGCAAGTATCCATCGTTCTACAAGAGAACTTCTACAGGAGCATGCAGAAGAATTCCTACAGGAACAGTCTACAGGAGTAGTATATAGGATACATAGAGGTAGTATACATGATAGGTAGAGAAGAGTTCAAGAGGGAATATCACGAGAACTGTCCACTGCCACCATTCTAAAGAGGTAGGATCTAAAAATCCATCCCCGTTTACAAGCAAATGAACTAGAAATGCTCTAAAATCTAGTGGATATAACAATTGTGGAAGGTGAATTACATGCACAGGAAACTCTGTTTTCTCATGAATTTAAAATTATTGTGTCAAACCTCTCATTTCCTCCTCAAGACTCACAAGCAAGATGATAGGATGGTTTAATAGGAGAGAACCCACAAACACTATGAGGATACAACAACACCCCCAAGTGCTTGAAATATTTATAAGACACCAATGGATGGGGTATTTTGAAAAATTCATAGGGTATGATGATGAGGTGGCTCAAGAATTTTCTTCGTTCCCTCACACCACACAACATAATCCATGCCACTGTTATAGTTAGAGGGCTCACTATAGATCTCACCCCAGAGCTCATCAGTTGGGTCACCACACTTCCCCTAAGAATTCCATGGAGAAAAGAAGAAAAAGCATAAAGTCAGGTGGCAAAAAGGAAATTCTTTTTAGAAGGTGAAGAACCCATAGAGGATAAAAATGGAGTAAGAAGGGACAGTCTGCCATACCCATGGAGTGAGGTAGTTTACCAACTCATCAAATATATCTCATGTGAGCGTAGATATGGAAACAGAGGAGGAAATGAAGGAATAAACTGATGGAGATGAGAAAGAATAGAAAGAGGAAGAAGACAGTAAAAACAAAGAGCTAAGTGGCTTAAGGGAAAGAGAAGCAATAATGAGAGATCAACTTAAGAAGAAAAATGCATGGCTCACAGGACAACTGCAGGAAAGGGAAAACCAACTAGCATGTAGGTCAGCCTCTCCTTGGAGGCCATCCAATGTAGGATGCCAGCTAAATCCTATGCTCTTTACCTCAGAGAACAATGGCAGGAATTTCAGATTAAAACACTAGCACAATGGGGCACCATGCCATTTTAGGACTATAGGCAGTTTATTGATCTTTGTGATAAAAGTACACTAGAGGATAGGGCCAAAATGGTTGAATTTTACTTGCACAACAAGGACCTCACAGACAAGAATGTTTGGTATCCTAATGTCAAGTTAGGAGATCTGCAATTAATGGCTTTGGCATCATGGATGAACCATGAGGATTCAAGGGCTGCAGAGATGAAAAGAATATTGGCCAAAGAGTAGAATGAACCTCTTTTCATCGGAGATGAACAATCAAATCCCAAAGCCCTAATCAACATCCATAATCTAATTGAAAATGATCCTCAGTTGGCACCTAGATATCTTGCTACCCAAGAACAAGAAATTTCACATTTTGAGGATAGTTTTAGGTTGTTAGGAGATGATAGTATACATGCCAGATCAAGGATTTGGAACACACTGCCACATAGCTTGAAGATCAGAGAATATCACTCCCCTCAAAGGTTGAGAGAGGCACTCAACAGGACACCTATGTATAAGAAATCAATGCAAAGGTTGAAGGTCAATTGGATAGGCCTAAAACTCAATCCACCACTACTACTAGGGATGCTAGAAGGGAGAAAAGAAGAAGAGGAAAAGGGACAGTGGGAAGAAGTAGAAAGGAAAGCAGGATTCTATGCACAAGAAGAAGAGACCATAGCAGAGGCATGGGATCTCAGAGAGGCTATCAGAGCCATGAAGGACATGGACATTGAATAAGTTGCTCAGAGGATGAGCAACGCTTTCAGTAGGGGGTGATGATGAGCATCATCATTGGGTAATTATATGGACCTTAATTCACCTCATAGCTTAGTCAAACTAACTATTCTCACAACTTATTGCATACTTTTGATCATATTTTGTTTATGAGATGAGTTAGAGTTGGATATTTTTCTTTGTGGTCTAATGTGCATGTAATGCAGGATTAAAGGATAAAAACAAGGCATTTTGGCAAAGATCTTGGTCAAAACTCGAATGGGACAAGGGAGAGGAGTTATAGGAGCGCAACCAGCCAAATCATGAGGAATAGAAGGCAGTCGAGCAAGTGGAAGTCAAAGCACCAGTTTATCTCTATTTTGGGAGTCGAGCCTCCCTAATTTTAAGGAAGTCATTGGAGACTTCAAAAGTATAAGTAGAGAGGCCAGGACCTTAATAGGATTCGGTTTTTTATTGGTACTTTTGATTGTAAAACTTTACTATATTTTCAAGCTACAAGACTTGTGACAGTTTTCGATGTAATCTATTGATTTTGACAATAAGAATGAGTTTCGTTCAGAGCCAGCACTGAGTTAACGCAGAGGGCTGAAGCTCTTGGGTTAGGGCCCAACCCTAGAAGCTAAGGCTCCTTTTTACTGTACATATATGCTAGCATAGATCCATGGTTTAATGCTGCATTTTCTTAAGTAGCTGCATTTTCATCTGCCTAGCTTGATCCAATGGCTATCGTGAATTCCTCCACCTACTTTATGCTCTCCAAATCTCCATCATTGATCTATTGCACCCTCGATCCAATGGCTATCGCCTCACTCGATCGCCAACCAGCTTGGACGATATCCACCATTGATCTACCCCACTTGATCCAACGGCTATGGCACAATCTCACATTGGTTCTTGCACGACCGATATCCACTTGAGAGAATGCAAGAAAAGTGGTTTTTTCGTGCTAAGTGTCACCCAATTAGGCTAATCATGCAAAATTTTGGAATTCCGCTTACATCCTTGAGGGCGAGTGAGAAACTGCTTACTGCCTATGGAAACCTGTTCCATCATTCCACACATTTTCTTTCCTTCTATCTCCACGTGACTAATCTTGTTCACCCGTCGGTTCACTTAAACCTCATGATCAGATCTTTACCACTCGATCTCCCATTTAACCCTGTTTGTCCATCGATTCACTTAACCTACACGATAAGATCTCTGTCACTCATCTTTTGTTAGTCCTATTCATTCATCTATTCACTAAATCGCCCGTGATAAGATCTTCGCCACTCATATTCCAAATATTCATGTCCATCCATTTATTGACTCAATCTCACGTGATAGGATCTCCACCATTCATTTTCCGATAATCTTATTCGTCCATCTATTCACATAATATTCTACAATAAGATCTCCGCCGCTCATCTCCCCTTAATATTGTTCCCAATCGATCCAACGGTTCCTATGCACTTTTGCTTCATTACGTCCTCCTTTCACTTATTTCGTCCTCTGACTACTTTTCCGCTTGAATCCTTCCCGAACCTTGTTTTGAATATCCTTAAAACACTGTCGCCCCCGAGCTTTGACTTGGTCATTCAAAACCATCCAATCATCACAAACACCAGGAAACCAAAAGAAAGTGGAAATAGATTTAGTTTAGTTTCCTTGCTTACACTTTAGTATGGTTTGATGCTCTTTACTTCTGCAACTTAAATAGTAGCATTAGGTAAGTTTTGATTTAGAAATTCTGCTTAGTTTAGTTGTTTAAATGGTTAATTAGGATATGGTGTGATTTAGCATTACATGTTGTTTTCTTCATTAATGTAGTAGAGTAGCTCTCTGAATAGATTTTCTCTTCTTCTATCAAAGAATCAAGCTTCTTCTGAATCTATAGAAGTTTGACTTGGAACCCCTGGGGTCTCTTGCCAAATGAAAAAGTGACAACAGGTAGGACCTTCACTTCTAGATGTGCATATAGCACTGTCACCTCCAAGTTTGTATGAACCCTGGGTTGATAAGTAAAACTGGTAGCCCAAGAGTTGCAACATCCTTGCTGCAATACTGGCGCTCATCAAACATCCACATTGAAATCAATGCATAAAGTAATCAACCAAATAGGATTAGAAAGCAACATCTACATTGAAATCAATGCTTGTGTAATCAATTAAATATCATTAGAAATCAAAATTTACACTAAAATAAATGCATTTTTTCAGTAGAAAAATAAAACACTTAATGTGAAATTAATCTAAACTTGAGTTAGGACCTTACATATGCCTTTATTCCTTTAATGTAGTGAAATTTCAATCAATTATGGTATCTTACTTTTTATACAAGTTTGAAACATTGATGGCTTTCTAAATCCAACTTCTTTTACATTTTGTAAATCCTTAATTCCTCTTCCTCTATGGTTAACAATTTTTTATATTATACAACACATAGTCTATCTGTGAGGTGTTTTTGATCTTTTCCGACAATATTTTCTAGTCAATTTATTTTTATTTTTATTCTTATTTTTTCCCTAAAATCCAATAGGGATTTCTTGGAATGGTAAATTTTATCTCTTTGACTTGTACATTTCAAGTTTCCTAATGGTTTTTGAAAATTCTAAACCCATTTATCCATTCTAAAACACATTATAAACAACAAAAATACACAATCTCACAATTTTTTGTTGTTGTTGGATTCAAACAAAAAAAGGTAAAAGAATCTAAAGGTTAGGCTACTCCATTATATGATATTGTATAATATTAAACATAACATTATAGTATTATTTTAAATATTATATAATATTTTATTTTTAAATATTATAATATTATGTTATACTATTATATTATATTATATTATGATATATTAAATTAAACTTAATATTATATTAAAGCTCAAATAGATAGGCACCATAGGTCCTTCCTTAGACTTTAATATTTCTTGAGGAGCCTTACTAGGATGATGATCACTGTAACACATAAATCATCAATAATTACTTTGTGCATACACAGAAATCAATTTGCATTTTTCATTTAATTAATTTGAAATTAATATACATATCCCATCTATTTATGTCAGATCATATATTAACATCTACATTAAAATCAATGCATCTAGTGAAAACAATCAAATAAGATTATAAATCAACATCTACATCGGAATCAATGCATCCTCAATTGCCATTTTTTGTGCATTTCTCCATACACCTGCTATTTGTTGTTCATTTCTAATTTTGATGGATCTAGGTTGATGACTAAGATAGATCTAGGATCTTTGTTTTTCATTTCTATTTAATAGTGATCTAGGTTGATGGTCACTATAACATGGTCAACAACAAATATTGTCAATAATTACTTTGTACATACACTAGAATCAATTTTCATTTTAATATCAGTGTTTTGAAGCAATGCACATCTTCCATCTATTTACATTAGATCGAATATTAACATCTACATTAAAATCAATGCATCTAGTGCAAACAATCAATTAGGATTAGAAATCAACATATACACTGAAATAAATGCATCCTCAGTTGTCATTTTTTGTGTCTTTCTCCATTGACTTTCTCTTTGTTGTTCATTTATATTTAATATGGATTTAGGATGATGATTAAGATGTATCTAAGAACTTTGTTGTTCATTTCTATTTAATTTTGAAATATGTTGATGATTATTGTAACAAATAAATCAATGTTGTCTATAATTACCTATGCATACACTGAAGTCAATGCATCAAGTGAAATCAATCAAATAAAAATAGATATCAACTTCTACACTGAAATATATGCATTTATTTCAGTGAAAAACAAAATATTAATGTTAATGTAATCTACACTTGAGATGGGACCTTATATATTCCTTTATCTCTTTGATTTAGTGAAATTACAATAATTTTTGGTATCTTGTTTTTTTATCTAATTTTGAAACTTTGATGGATTTCTAAATCCATTTTTTTTTTACATTTTTGTAAAATCCTTATTTCTTCATCCTATATTGTCAATAATTCTCAATATGATATAACACATACGAAACATTTTTTATCATTCCCAACAATATTTCCCATCGATTTTGTCTAAAATCTAGTAGGAATTTCTTATAAAGGTTAGTTTCAACTATGTGATCTAAACATTTCAAGTGCCCCAATGGTTTTTGAGTACATTGAATACATATATGAATTTGAAAATTCATTTTAATAACAAAAATACACAATATCACAACAATTTTTTATTTATGAATTTCAACAAAAAAGGTAAAAGCGTATAATTGTTAGACTGCTCTATTATATAATACTATATAATATTAAACATAATATTATAATTAAATGTTTTTTTGTAATTCAATAGAAAACCTCGTATTACTATAGAATAGTATAATACATCATAATCTTCTAGCCTACCAGATTGGAAACCATACCAGCTGCGGTAAAATATAGTCTTGCACAAAAACATAGCTAGACATGTCATAAGTTTTTTTTCTATGGTATCTCCTATACCTATTTGCAAAATTTTCTTTTCTTATACTACTACTTAGCCATTTACCACTTTAAGGTGGTGTGTATATAAATATATCTTTTTTTTATACACCTACATACCTACTTATCATCATATTACTATGAATCGGCCTACACAACCACTCGACAAAATAAAACAAAAATAGACACAGAATCATGATCATTTATCCAAGGAATTAATGGAGCTTCCGCCACACCTGACCCAAATGCAGGTGTAATATTCTTCGCTAGATTTGTTGTTGTAGTCCCCCCCCCTCTCCACGTCGACAATTGCTTTTTGCTAGCTCCAATTACCTGTCTGACCCTATATTTCATTAGTCTAGCTGGATCTCCCTGTCCCCATCCCAGTGTGATATCTAGGTTATGGATTATTTTCGATAAATTGAGAACACTTTGGTCATATCTCAAATTATATCATATTTCAAGCGCTATATGTTTCTCACCCTTGGGAGGACCTTCTCTACAGCCCACAGTCGCTGCTTAATTGCCCTTAGTTTCAACTGGTGTTCCATTTGACGCTTGGTTCCCTCTTCCGTCACCTCCACTTGTAGCTTTCCCACTAAGTTTTTAACGTGCCACACCATCTCCAAAGTTCTATGATAAATCATCTTCCTTAATCGATATTTCCCCGTGTCTATGGTCTAGTCGAACTCTTCCTCAATTTTGTTGTTCGAGATGCTCCTTCACAAGCGCCTTACTTTATTTTCCCATATTTTGACAATTTCTTTGACTTTCTCCAGGATAGTCATGTGATATTTTAGAGTTTCCTCCCTTGTCGCATCCTCCATTATAGTCCTCTTACTAGTCTTGGAGCTCTGAGAATCTGCTCTCAGCCTCCCCTGCATCATGCCACTAACATTTCTCCCCTTAGTCGTAACTATCTTGGAGGTCGTGATTCTCTGATGAAAAGACTCTCTCTCGCTATTATTCCTCCTTATATCCTTCACACTTATCACTATGTAGGAAATGTGTCTTCAATCCTTAACAAATAAAGGAAACATCTAGAATAGATCATATTTCCTTGTCCTCTAAGCACCTTCCCCATATATTTATGGAAACTTACACTTATTGATGGTGTTACAGTACATTCCTGCGAGGATTATCTGGATCTCTTAGGCTACCAGAATTAACCAAGATATTTTACTTGCGTGATGTTAACAAAATTTCATGTGAAAGAGCATGAAAATACACATGTGCATACTTTTAAAGAAGAAGAAACATAATGAAAACCATCAAATCAAAGAACACATAAACACATTGATAACAAATTTCACATAGTGTGGCTTACATCTCCGGGCCTGATGTCAAGAGTGGGTAGACCACTTCATTGAATGTTGCAAAATGATGATGATGCACATGGTCTATTATTTCTCAATACAAGGATAAATTCCCTAAGCTAGAATGGCATGTCTCACCAAGAGACGTTCTCCTATAGGAACTCTCAGTATATGGGTCCTCCTTCAGCATAAAAAGCTAATAAATTCTCACATGAAATGGTACACAAGCATCCTTAACATAATGTTAACAAGGATCTCAACAAAAAAAGCATCATCTCAACAAATCAAAAGAAAGACATGGCATCACTGCATCATATACCTCCACTTTCTGAGGATGGCCTGAAAATGCAAAGCTCGACTGTAGAAACGGACATCACCGTTGAACTCATGGTGCGAAATCATGTCAAACGAATATAAACTTGGCCCCTTTCTAACACTGTAAAAATCTAAACCCATGGGAATCTCAAAGATTCCCCAAAGATTCCTTCTTGGAGATGGCTAAAAAATTAGCTGCTCAGATGAGAATTATGAGCACACTACTGCGCTCCTTGCAAAATTCTATGAAAAATGACTATAAAATTGACATTATTGTGCCTCTGTCAAATTCAACCTCCAAGGGAATCTTTTAGATTCCTTAAGATTCATCATTGTTGACTGCTTGAAATTTTGTTGCTCAGATGAGGAGATGAACCACATCATTGCATTCCCTACAAAATTCTGGTTCCTTTGAGTATAAATTTGACATGAAACTGACATTGTGAAAAAATCACCCCCCAAGGAATCTTCTAGATTCCTCCAAGATTTTGCATGAGAATATTTTGTGGAATATTCTAGGGAATACTCCCCTAGAATATTCCTCGCCTCGAAATTTGTGCCTGGTTGGGTAGGGTTCCATTGCAACTTTGGGTTCCACACACGCATTGCTCTGCTTCTCCTCCACCTTCAATCAAATGGAAAACTCATGTTCATATATAATTTGTTGGGTGGATGTTTCAAGGCTGAGCCCATTGGATTGTTGGCGAACACTGAAAATAGGTGGGTGGAGGTCCCAAGGTCGAACTCCCTCCCCCGCCACTTAACATGGTTTTGTTTTGGCATTAATTAAAAATGGACGACGGTTAAAATTTTGGTGGCATTTAGTATCTTTTAATCATTTGTATAACATTATTAATACATGTCATTTGAATGGTGGGTTGGGTCATGTATTAAAATGGAATTGTTCCTTGGGGCCATCGTGTGGGGCGAGTCGACTACTAGCTGACGCAGGTTCAAGCCCCATAGGCCCCATGTATTTAACATATCTATATATGTGTGTGTGCGTGTGTGTGGGTGGGTGGTGGGGGGGGGAGGGTGAGTCCACCGGTGGTTGGCGAGGAACCGGTGGTGGGGGTGGTAGCTCGCCACCCCATTTTAAGAACATTTTTTTTAAAAAAACTATTTAAAAAAAATTGACTGGTTTTTTTGGGTTTACCAACAAAATTAACGAGGCTATAAATTCACCCATTCCAATGGTTGGATTCCATGCATTACCCTGCTTGCCAAATTTTTGTTGCGTTAGTGACTGCAACTTGACCTGGTTTGACCAGAAATTTGACCACGAATATCTTGAGCATACGAACTCAGATTTGAGTTTTGTTAACATCATTATAATCAGGATGACGAGCACTACGATCTGGGCTTGGTTTGGTTGAAATTTGAGAACTTTTATTTTTGAGCTTTCCCATAGCCACTACTAAATTTTGAGCATTTCTTGAGCCACCTGGATCATTCCTCCCCACTGAGGAGCTTTTGATCCTCCAAAATCATGAACATAATAAGAAACTATTGTGTTACATTGTCTGAAATCAAGCATCCTGATAGGACATGCTTCCTTCTCCTTCACCCATGTTCTTCGGAGCCATAAGTGATGAACTGACACCTGCATCCTCTACAAACATGTAGTACAATATTTGAAACCTACATGCTCAATTACATGACCAATCATGATCCAAGGACCCCCATACTTGCCAAGAGTTTATAACACAAACTCTGTGGTAAATTTTACATCATAATAGAAGCCAATACCCCAACTATCAATAAAAGGCCAAAACATCATCATTGCTTTAATAAGTGATGGAAAACACATCATCACCTTTACAATTATTCACAAAGCATGATTTACAAAATGCAGCTATGAAAAGCTACCATGTCTTACTCAACAAAGTAAACCACCAGGAATGTGGCGGATTTGTTTGTTGAACATCTTCACCAACTGGTTTCTACATCGGCACTTTTTCCATGGGACGCTGCTCTAGAGGGAGCCTCCAACATGTGTATTTGTAATGTCCACCTCTGTTGCAAAGACTACAAAAAGTATTCTTCCTCTAGACTTGCTTAACCTTCTTCCTTCCCTAATGTGGAGAAGGCCTTCCATGTCTTGTCCTATTTCTTGTTTCCATTCTCTCCCAGCACTCAGTAAACACATGATTATGGAAACCACAAAAACTACATGGTTTTCTATGCCATGATTTCTACTCATCATTAACAATATGCTTGTAATCAAAATGAACTTTACAATACTATGACTGTTTATACCCTTCTTGACTATCTGTGGTGCAACCCTAGTGATGAGATTTTTCCTTCGCTCTTCCTCTCCAATGTGCACTATCGTAGAGGATTATGATGTGTTCCAATCATCCTCTTTCTCTGATGGCTTCGAAAATGTCTTGGAAGCTTCCACTACCTTCAAGAACTCTACTTCAGTGTACCCCAAACTTGCAAATCGAGGTCTTTATACAACCTCCAATGGTTGCATCATTCCTTGGCCATTAACACCAAGTCCTCCTCCTTTATACCCCATCTTGGTAAGGAATCTCAGGAAAGTTCTTGAAATGGGTACCTCAAGGCTTCCAATAGAAATAACTTCATGTGAAAATGAAACTAGAGAATGATCTACACTGTTTACCTTAGTTGTCAATTCTGAAACAAGTGATGATGTCTTCACTAAGCCTTTGTTGTGCTTCAATTTTTCCAAGGCCTCTTCTATTACTTGTAATCAAGTTGCAATCTTTGCTTCTCCTCTTTTTCTTCTCATAGAAGTCTACTCAATCCAACATTCTCTGGTTGAAGGCTTTGATTGATCTCTTCGTCTAAATGATGAAAAGATGATGAAGAAGGTGAATAATCACTGGAAGATGGAGATGGAGCATCATCCTCTGCTCTTTCTTTCTCTTATTCCTCTCTTGCCATTTTTTCCTAATAATCTACATATATTATGTCCACCATGCATGCCATCTTGAGGAGGTCCTCGTAGAGATCTTTGTTTTTCTCCTTTTTCCTTCTCTTGATGCACATTCAATCTTTGGTTCACACTCACAATTCACATTAGCAAGAAGACCGTTATGATATCAAAATTGATCAAATTCAACTATCAGAATTAACCAAGATCTTTTACTTATGTGATGTTAGTAGAATTACATGTGAAAGAGCACGAAAATATACATGTGTATACTTTTAAAGAAGAAGAAACATAATGACAATCATCAAATCAAAGAACATACACACATTAATAACGGATTTCACCTAGTGTGGCTTACATCTGTGGACGTAGTGTCAAGAGTGGAGATGCCGCTCCATTGAATGCTGCAAAATGATGATGATGTATATGGTATATTATTTTTCATTACAAGGATAACTTCCCTCATCTAGAATGGCGTGTATTTCCATGAGACATTCTCCTATAGTAACTCTCACTCATATGGGCCCTCCTTCAACATGACAAGCTAATAAATTCTCACATGACATGGCATACAAGCATCCTTAAACATAATGGTAACAAGGATATCAATAACAAAAACATCATCTTAGCAAATCAAAGAAAGGCATGGCATCACTACATCATATACGTCCACTTCCTAGGAATGGCTTGAAAATGCAAAGCTCAACTGCAAAAATGGACATTGTCATTGAAATCGTGGTGCAAAATTGTATCAAATGACTATAAACTTGGCCGCTTTTCGACACCATCAAAATCTAGACCCACAGGAATCTCGAAGATTCCCACAAAGATTTCTTCCTGGAGATGGCCGAAAAATCCACTGCTTGGATGAAAATTCTGAGCATGCTACTGCACTCCTTGTGAAATTCTATGAAAAATGACTATAAAGTTGGCATCATTCCGCCTTTGTCAAAAATCATTGTCCAAGGGAATTTTTTAGATTCCTTAAGATTCCTCACTACTGACTGCCTGAAATTATACTACTCAGATGAGAAAATGGACCACACCATCGCATTCCCTATGACATTCTAGTATTTTGAGTATAAAGTTGACATAGATCTGACACTGTGAAAAATCACCCTTGAGGGAATCTTTTAGATTCCTCCAAGATTTTGCATGAGAATATTCCAAGGAATATTCCAAGGAATATTCTCCTATAATGTTCTCTGCCACGAAATTTGTGCCCAACTGGGCATAGTTACAGTGTAAACTCTTTGTTCCACATGTGCACTATTCCGCCTCTCCTCCATCTCTGGTCGAATGGAAAACTCAAGTTGGTATATAATTCGTTGCGCATATGTTTCAAGGCTGAGCCCATTGGGCTATTGGAAGACATCAAAAATAGGTGGCCCGAGGTCTCAATGTCAAACCCCTGCCCCCATCGCTTAACATCGATTTTTTTGGTGTTAATTAAAAATAGATGGTAGTTAAAGTTTTGGCGACATTTGGTATTGGTTGACCATTTGTATAATTTTCTTAATACATGTCGATTGAATGGTGGGTTGGGCCATGTATTAATATGGCATTGTTCATTGTGAGGCCACCACATGGGATGGGTCGGCCACTGACCGACACGAGTTCAAGCCCTGTCGACCATTTTTATTTAACATATGTGTGTGTGTGTGTGTGTGTCTGTGTCTATGTCGGCTGGTGGGGTGGGTTCGCTAGTAGGTGGCTCGCCCACCATTTGCAGCCCACCACCCCATTTTAATTAAAAAATAAAATTAAACAAACTATTTAAAAAAAATTGACCGGTTTTTGGGGTTTACCAGCAAAATTAACGAGACGACAAATTCGCCCATTCCAGTGGCCGAATTCTGTGCGCTGCACCTTTGGCGAATTGTTGCCTAGTTAGTGACTGTCACTTGGCCTAGTTTGATCATAAATTTGATTGCCAATATCTTAAGCATATGAAATCAGATTTGAGTTTTGTTCATGCCATTGGAATCAGGACAATGAAAACTACAGTCTGGTCCTAGTTTAAGTGAAATCCGAGAAGTTTGATTTTTGAGTTTTCCCATAGCCACTGCTTAATTCTGAGAAATTTTTGTGCCACCTAGATTAGAGGATGGGGCCATATTCCTCCTCATATACCTCTACATACAATCTTTACAAACTCATTTTTTCCGTTTTCTTGTTCTAGTACAACTCCACATTGGGAATTGTCCTTCTCTACTCTTTAAACCATGCTTTCCAATTAATGCGACCTCCCAATGGATGATTGAGTGAAACTGGGTTCCCCTCCTTCCCATAACTGACCATCATGTTCTTCATATCTTGATGACACGTACCTCCTTGATCTTCACTAACAATGCTACTTGTCAATTCATGATGATTATTAAACATTCATTTCACTAGGTGGGTCACTGCCCTCATCCTATCCCACCTTGTGTCTCTTGCTTTGTCCTTCTAACATGGAGTGATCTCACTCTACTAGTGCTTGACAATTTTCCTTTAGCTATCTGTCCACCATGTCCTCCTAGTCCAACTCGGTGATCAAACTAGCACTCTCGACACCTTCATTTTCTACTTTGTCCGCCAACGCATTAGCGAAGCATCTTACTAAGGCAAACTCCACCATTTTCAACTCCTCCAAGTGGTCCTTAATCCTTTGAATTATCTGGGTGAAGCACCAATTCTTCATGACTTTATTCGTCTAAGAGCCACATTTTAATCTATGTGTCGCTTGGATAGCTTATGCATAATCCCACTTCACTATTACATTCATCATTCTCCATCATCGTGACGCCAACCCCTACTCCAAGGCTTGGAAATTTGCTGCATTATTTGTGACTTGTTGCATATTGATGAAGTATAACCTTTGAATTTTACTTGTCTAGTCTCGAATGATTCCTTTGTCTCCTGCCTTTCCTTGGTTTCCCTTGGACGCTCCATCGAAATTCAATTTCTAGAAACCCTCCAGAGGAGCCTGCCACACTGTAGAGCCCAACTTTATAGAGATCTCTTTAGGGTTTTGGTTGGTACCACTTAGGTAATCTAGGTCGAAGAAATTTAAAATTCTCACTTCCTGAGGGGAAGGTTGTTCCTCTCAAGTTTGAATTCTTATGCTAATTATGGTTTCCTTAAGTTGGCGACAAATTTCTTCCATTAGGTTTGCAACTGGGGGATTTTTATCACGGAATATTCAACAGTTGAGTTTCTTGCAGATTGATTAGAGGATAAATATCAGAATCAAGTTCCAGGTCATGTTCATCACTTCATTCTTAGTATATTGTAACTGCCATTTTATAATTTTTTGCAATATACTTTCCTTGTTTCTATCAGTTTGTATGCAGATGATGGTCAGTCATTCCCATAGGTATTTTGTGTATCTATAGGTGTTCATAATGTGGTTAAGGTTTTCTTCTTCCCTCCCACATAAGAAGCACCATGATGGACCAATCATCCCCTGCTTAACTAAATTCTTCCAAGTTAGCTCCTTCCTATGCAAGCTCAAACATGTAAACATTTTAATTTTCGGTAAGTGAGAGGTCACCTAAATTTTACTCCAAGATAAGTCATTGAATTCGAGATGTTCAACTCAAAGGTAAGCCTTGGTTTCCTTGAGGTTGTAATCTCCCCCTTCTTGATGCCCTCATTGAAGTTTGCCCCATTCATCATTCACTAAGATTTTTCTTTTGTTAAGTTCCTCTGTAATATATTGTATGTATGAATCACTCATATTTCCCTAGTGGAGGATGTTTAAGTTCCATATTCTCCATTTGTTATTTTCTAGTCCTTGAGCCCATAATTGGTCGACTTCCTTATGCCCCTATCTCTCTATGGCTTCATGTAGGCCCTACCATTCTGGTTTGTTTAATTTTG
Organism: Pinus taeda; assembly: GCA_000404065.3. Lineage (NCBI taxonomy): Eukaryota > Viridiplantae > Streptophyta > Pinopsida > Pinales > Pinaceae > Pinus > Pinus taeda. Next base: position 18,998 of record APFE030370498.1, read on the forward strand.
GTTGTTGTTGCTAGGAATCCTTCCAGAATAGGGTGTCCTTTCTGTTTCTTATTTCCCAAAATCTATGATGTTGTATAATTTCTCTGTTAGTTCATGCCAGGTTCCTTATAGCAGACCCCTTGATTGAACCCAAGAGCCTTACTAGGTCTTTTAGTTGACAATTAGGGGCATATTTGTCTTTCTATAGTTTCCCCGATGATATCATCTTTGGCAGCAATGAAGAAGCTATGAGTCAAAACTTTGCCTTGGTAATGCAGAAGGAATTCGAAATGTTTTTGCTTGGACAACTGACATATTTTCTTGGTTTACAAATCCAACAAAATAAAGGCAGTATCTTTTTATCTCAAACCAAGTACCTCAAGAAGATCTTGAAGAAGTATGGCATGGAAGATTTGAAACCAATATGTACTCCTATGGTCACAGGATGAGTCAGTGCAAATGATGATCAGCAGCAGTGCATCAACCAACCTAAGATCCATGATTGAAGCTGCTCATTTACGGTATTGACCCGACATCTGCATGTAGTGGAATGGTTGGAAGATTTCAGGAAATCCTAAGGAAACTCATCTTCAGGCAGTAAAGAGAATTTTCAGTATCTTCAGGAACTCAAAACTATGGCCTATGGTATCCTAGAGATGCAGATCTCACTCTTCATGCTTATACAGATGCAGATTGGGCTGGAAGCATGGATGATAGGAAAAGCACTAGTGGTGGTGCATTCTTTATGGGTTCTAGATTAGCATCTTGGTTCAGCAAGAAACAGAATTCTATTGCATTACCTATAGCTGAAGCAGAATATGTGGCTGTTGCATCCTATTGCACCCAACTCCTTTGGATGATGCAAACCTTGTAGGATTATCAAATCACTTGTACTCCACCTATCTCCATCTTATGTGATAATACAAGTGCAATCAATGTTTCGAAGAACCGAGTCATGCATTCAAAAACCAAGCACATACCTATCAAATATCATTTTCTTTGGGAACAAGTGTTAGAACAAAAATTCAAGTTGGAGTATGTTCCCTCTAAGGAACAAGTTGTTGATATACTCACCAAACCACTGCCCAGGGAAACATTTGAATACCTTAGACAGAAGCTGGGAGTAGTTGATGCTTCATTATGTTGTTGAAACTTGTCTGTTTCAGAGAAAAGTTGTTGTACATGAGTTGGATGAGGAGGATCCGCGTACATACGCCGGTTTATGTAGATACAGTCATGTATATGGAGGTTTGAAGGATATCAGTAGGGACAGACTCTAGTTGAAGATAGTCTGATATGGGTCTGAGAGAGACCATCTCGCACAGGTTCAAGGGGAGCAGATAATCTTCTAATGATGCATTGTTGGCATTACCTTAGAAGCTTTTGGTTCAATTTTTCAACTGTTGTTGGTTTCAAGTGAAACACATGCAGAGGAAGAATAGAAAGAGAACATGGTTGTTGATCTGTAGAGTGATTAACAGATGCTATTGATATTAGTTATTAGTGACTTTCATAAGTCTTGCTATTTTGTCTCTATGTCATGTATATCGTCAAGGTCATGTAACAGCCTATTTTGGTTTCCCCACTATGCTCGGGATGAATGATGTAATGGACTTGGTTGTCTTATGTAAATTTCTGGTGTATCCTCACTTGGTTGGGTGATGGATGTATGTATAGAGTCTGTTGGTGATAGGAAGGTCTTTTATGATGTATAAGTCATGGTTCTTCTTAAAGAACATCTTTTTGTAGATCTTTCCTATGAGTCAGGGGGAGCTTGGTCAGCACAGCAAAACAGAGATTTCAACATGTACTCAGGGGGAGCACAACCCTTTTCCCTTGATGACAAAGGGGGAGAATGAATTTGAGGATCTTGGGGTTGCCATCAAGTCCAAAGGGGGAGATTGTTGGCATTATCACACAGGTTTGGCGCTATGGAACTGGTGTTGTCCTTGATGGAAACTCACTCTAGTGACAGATCACAGTTCAGGCACTTAGAAAGAAGAAAAAGACATATACGCAGGTTCACTTTGATGAAGCCGCGTATACACGCGAGTTGGACGTTCCCAATGCGCGTATGCGTATACATGCACTTTCATGCAAGGAAAAGCACGTACATGTGGGAGAACTTATTTTTGGTCCATGGTATTCAGTCCTTGGTATTTGAACCTATGGTTTTGGGCCATGGCATCTCATCATAAGTGTTGATCCCAAGTATTGGGTCCATGGTATTGAATTGTTATTGTTTTTGGACTGTAGTATTGTGAAAGGCCTAAGGCTATAAAAGAGGAAGGAGATCATTTGGAAAGGATTATCTAAATCATTGAATATCTAATGAAGCGCTAGATCTAGAATACTGTGATTGGGTTATGGTGCAGATCTAGATCTGAAGGAAGAAGGAACCTGAGCACAAGGAGAAGGATAAGTTCTTTTGATGGGTCAAAATCTTAAGGCTTGAATGATAGTATCTTTGTATGATTTTGATCTGTTCTATGTGGTGCTTGATTGATCTATAAATCTGGTAATCTAGTTAAACTAATATCTGAACATTTCAAGGGGTAAATTATCTTTATAGATATGTACACAGGTTCAGTGAAGCGAAGGCGCGTATACATGCAGTTTCTGTAAGTCAAAAGGGCGTATATGCAGGTTGATCTTAGCACAGAAGCATATACACACAGTTTCTGTAAGTCAAAAGGGCGTATACGCAGGTTGATCTTAGCATAGAAGCATATACACGCAGTTTCTGTAAGTCAAAAGAGCGTATACGCAGGTTGATCTTAACACAGAAGCGTATACACGCAAGTTTCTGAATATTGAAGTAGCGTGTGTCTCTTAATTTATGTTCTAGCTGCTTCTGTTGATTATTGCAGTGATCTGGGTTCAAAATTTGGGGTGTGATTATAGTTACTATGATCTGGGTACAGTTGTCAGAGAAGTGTTTATTTTGATTCAGTCTTGATTGGTGAAAAGGTGATTGGTTGATGCAGAAATTCTTGATGTTTGATTGATGTTATATATGGATTCAGTCTGAAAATTTATGAAACATGGTCCCTAGAAGAAAAAGAAGGTTGTAGCCTTCTATAGGTAGCAGCCTACGTGCTAGTATCTCAACTATTACAAGAACTAAGGGGGTTGTAGCTCCCTTCCAGGAGAAGCTGGAAAATAAGAGAGGGTTGTACCTCTCTGCAGGTAGCAGCCTGTGTACTGGTAAAGGACTGCACCAGTACAGAATCATTGTAAAAAGAAGTTTCTAATTAAAAGAAGATAGAGATGAATTGCAGCAGGTGGTTTTCACCCACATTGGGTTTCCACCTTATATCTTGTGTTCTTGTGTGTGGTTGTCTTCTGCTCTGTTTTACTGTTCCTGGTACCTGTTTATATGATTTTGTTGCATAAATTAATGATCAACATCTGTATCATAAAGTAAATTATAAATCTGCATAGTATACACGGGTTGATCTAACTGAAGTAGCGTATATGTTATGGGTTTGAAAAAGGAAATAATTGACCAGATAAGACTGATTCACCCCCCCTCTCAGTATTATTTCCAACAAATACTTATAAGGGATGGGTTTCCATTGGAACCCTAGAATAAATGACAGGTTTCTCTGGATAATAATGTGTGTTGAAAAAGAAAATCATAGATTTTGGCTAGTTTAACTCCATACTCGATGCATTCATGAAGGTATCCAGAATGGCTTTAAAATGATGTGCCTCCTTTACCATAGGAATGCCATGAAGCATGGTAGCATCAACAAATTGTTGATGAGTGTTTTCCTAAGCATCCTCATGCATCTTAAGTCCTTTTATGTCTCCTCCTTTGTTGTCCGCCCCTGTCACTCTCCCAAGTCCTTCCATAATTAAGATAAACAGGAAGGGAGACAATGGATCCCGTTGCCAAATTCCTCTGGATGGGAAGAAAGGTTTTGATGGGGCTCCATTAATTAAAATTGAATAACTAGGTGATAAGACCATTTCCATAATCCATTTGATCCAGTGTTCATTGAAGCCAAATTCTTGTAACATTGCTACCATGTATTCCTAATTGATCTTGTCATAATATTTATATAAATCTAATTTCATAATCATACCAACCTTTTTCTACGTCTTCAATGAGTGAGCTACTTCATGTGCTAGGATTACATTGCCTAAAATCTATCTCCCCTCCACAAAACCCCATTGTTCCTCTAGGATCAAATAAGGAAGAATTCATTTCATCTGATTAGCTACTACTTTGGATATGATTTTATATAAAACATTGCACAGGCCTATCAGTCTGAACTTTTCAAGGGTACTGGCTAATTCCTCCTTGGTAATAAGGGCTATAAAAATCGAATTTATGGCTTTCAGAATTGTTTCTGACTATTGGGATTTTTCCACCACCTCATAAATACCATATTTGATAATTTCTCAACAATATTTAAAGAAATATATAGTAAATCCATCTGGTCCAGGGGCTTTTGCATTAGCTATTTCATTCACTACCAATGCCACTTCCTCCATGGATACCGACTTATTTAAATTCTTGTTGTGCTCTTCAGTGAACGCCTTTGGGATATACCTTACAATCCTTTGGATATCTTCCTCTCTCTCCACTTGGACCTCTTGAGTTATATTTTGGAAGGACCAATACCTCCTCAATGTCTTGATGAGCCTTGAAATTCTTCCATCTCTCATCCTTTATTCTAAGGATTCTATTAGAGTTTATATGGTCGAGTGTTGACTGGTGAAAAATTTAGTGTTTCTCTCCCTCTACCAAAACCATAACACTTGAGATTTATATCTCCATAGAATTTCATCTTGTTTACATCTATTCTCCCACTTATTTATAACTCCATCTCCCCTTCTTTATTTTCCTCTGAGTAGCATTAAGAGATCAGTCATTGTTGCAATGCTTCCATTTTCTGTTCCAATTCATTTTTTGCTTGAAAGACGTTCCCAAATTTTGTCTTATTCCATTGCTTTAATTTCAACTTAATATGTTTTAACCTAGTCCGCAGGGTGCACATTTTCAAGCCTCTCACTAGGATCCATTCCTCCTACCATCCTTTGATATTCTCCATGAAAGCAGGGTGCTCTAACTAGAAGGCTTCAAATTTAAAGGGCCTATTTTTGGGGGTACCTACCAACTGTAGCATTAAAAGCACTGCCCAATGATTAGACCCCCCACAGGGAAGGATATTTTCTACCACATCTACCCCTTTCAACAGTAAATATTCCGATATTAAAAATCTATCAAGTCTGTATGCCACTTGATGTTTCACTCCCCACATATTACTTCAAGTGAAGCATCCATTCGTTATTTCCATATCAATGAGGTTGGTTTCCTCAATGAATTCCTTGAATTATTCAACATCTCTATCTACTCTTCTTTGGGCACCTTTCTTCTCCGATAGACAAGTTATCATATTGAAGTTTCCCCCCAAAACCCAAGGGATATGCCATTTCCAAATATTTATCTTACTCAGATCTTGCAGAAGCTTGATCTTCTCTTCAATTCTTTGAGGCCTTTAAACATTTATAAACACCATTTTTCTTGGGGTTCCTATAACCTAAATTTCTACTGATAAGTATGATTTATTGGCTTCAGAGTCCAGTAAGATCAAGGATTGGGGGTTCCAGTAGATGGCAGATCCCCCTATCGATCCCTGTACTTCCACATCCATTGTGTCATACCTTCTCCTTAATCTCGTATTTAACTCCATTTTTTATACTAATCACTTTGACTCTTGTAAAAAAATGATATTAGGTTTTTCCATTTGAATATTTTTATTTAACAACTATTGTTTCCTAAGGCTACTAATGCCTTTTAAATTCCATGATAAAATTTCATGATTTAACTACGGTTTAAGGAGGGTGAGACTAATGCTCTCATCTTACCTAAGTTTATTAAAATAGTTCCCAACTCCTTGAGGGCAACACTATTCGACTTTCTCCCTCTTTTTGGTTGGCTCTTCAATGGTGCCATAACCGTATGAGATTCTATTTCTTTCACTCCCAACTGAGATCCCTTCGGAGATCCCATTTCTTTTTCTGGATGCGGTATTTTCTTCCCCTATAGTCTCATATCTTATCTCATCAAGTATAGATATTGGATCTATCCATTTGGTCCACGATGATTGCTTCTAGCCCATGTTTCCTCACCTATTCCACCATATAATGGAGGCTGATTACCTCTTGCTCGATTATCTCCTACAATTCTAGTTCTTCTATTCCTACTTCTCTTGGGTTCATTTATGTGTCTCCCTCAAAATATTTTGATAGATATAGGATATCTCCTTGATGTTCATAGTCCTCGTTTGGCTACACCATTTCTTCCTCTTTTCCTTCTCCCTTTTCCTCCCTGTCCTCTTCTTCCCCACCTTATCCCTCTGGGGTTTCCTCAACTAGGACTTCAAAGCTATTTCTCTAAGCTTTCCTTCCCTGATTTCGTTGTTGTTGTCTTCTATTAGGTCTGCCCCTCGGAGTGGGTCTGACAAAACCATCTACATCCTTGTAGTTTGTCTCTTTGCTTTGTTCCTCCATTTTTCTTAAGGGGCATTCTCTTATCAAGTGGAAATGTTCATGAGATCTTCTACATTTGAAAGGGATTTGTTCATAGTCCACTAGTTGTAATAAAAATTTGTCACAAAAATCTAGTTTGACAACTTCAGGTAGAGCCTTAGAGACATCCATTTCAACACAATTTTTTGCATATGTTGTGTATCTACCTTGTAAAGTTGCTTATGATATTTAATGAATTTTCCAAGAGAATATCCTATTAACTTTAAAGTTGTAGGAAGCCAATAGTCCTAGGGAAGAGAATACAACCTGACCCAGACTGGGATGCGTGTAAAGTTTTCCTTCTCCAGGGTAAAATTCTCCATCCTTGACCTCATGCATAAACTAGCTGATGCAAAAGAATAAGGACCACCATCAAAGACTCAATCTATGTCTTCCATATTGGAAAATACCACTCTGAAAAATCCTTTTGACCCTAGACGTAGTTCTATGTCTCCCTTCGATTTCTAGTGATCTTTGATCCAATCTCGCAAAGAATTTTCTATTGGCCAAAGACCCATGAACTTGCATATGACAACATATGACCTCATATGTTCCCTACAAGCCTAGGTCTCAGGATCAATGATCAATGTTGTTGGGATCACCGTTGTTTTTTACTTACATGGCCATGTGGATCCTTTTGACTTCTAGTGTTCTTGTTGGTCTATTTTCTTCCCTGTTGGGCCCCTGTCTTCATTTATTATCTGTCCTTTTCCCACCTATTTCTGTCAACCCATTGACATTCTCTGACATACCATATGCATGTGCCCCAAAGCCCATCTTGATCCTTTTCCTTTTGTCAATTACCACGTTCCAATAGGAAGGAGTGCCACTCTATCCCCCTCTGAAAGCCATCTGCGTCAAACCCTAGTTGCATTTGCTCAAAAAAAACGTGCTTCTCCTGCTCCCCAAAAACTCCCTCAGACAAGTCCAAGCATTCAATAGTTCAATCAACCTGAATTTTTTATCTTCGAAATTCAATATTATAATATAATGTTAAATACTATATAATGTTTTATTTTTAACATTATAATTTTATGTTTAATATTATATTATATTAAAATAATATTTATGTAAAATCTAAAAATTATATATATTATAATATACAACCTAATATTATATTAATTCATAGTTATTAAACTTGATATTGTTAGAGAAAAATTTGAATATTTATTAGATTGAATTTTTTATATTTTTATTTAATTCCTTTTTTTCTTTTGTCCTTATTTTTGGTTTTAAGTTTATTTTAAAAAATAATGTGATTTATCCCATGTTTCTTTTTCTCCTTGTTATTGTTTTTTTTATCATTTGGATATATTTATTTAATTTGTTTAGTTTTATTATTAATTTATTCTTATTCTTATTCATTTTCCTTTCTTCTTCTTTTTCTTTTTTTTTTTTCCAAACGAAAATATCGATAGTCGAACCGAAGGGATCACATCCCATCGTCCAAACTAATAGAGCCTAACTCTAAGGGCATTGAGTAGAATTGACCCCGTGACCTCCCAATGGCGACGTGTTTTCGCAATAGGAAATCGACCAATTGACCTAACCCTCGGGGCTATATTATTCTTATTCTTATTATTATTACATTTTTGTGTTCTTTTTATTTTTATTTTTCTAATTTCCCTTGCCCTTTGTTGATTATTTCTTTTTTTTATTTCATCTTTTTTAGATGTTTTTTTTTTAATCTTTTGGGGTTCTTATATTTTAGGTTTTAATTCTTTATTAATATTTTGTTTTGGTGACCTTTCTTAGTAAATTATTAATTTTATAATGGTTTAAAATATTTATCTCTCCTTCCTTCTCTCATCCTAATGATGGACCATGCACTTCTACTTCAAAATGTTGATGCTAAATAATTTTTACTAAATGGATCGGAAAGCTACTAACATTAATATTCAAAACTATGAAATCCTTAAACATAAAAATACCTTATTATCTACAAAAAGATTATAATGTCTCATCCAAACTAGGGGAAGTTCCATCTCCTCACTCGAAAAACATTGACCAAGGTGATTGTGCTCCAACATGCCTAAATTCTACAAAATTTCTCAAACAAATAAGCTTTATATAGGGTCAATCCAATTTGGCAGCACAACTCTAATTACGTAGACCCATATCAACACACCAATTTCAACATTTTTGAAGAAGGCCCAAGTCCAATGCAAGGAAAAGATAACAATCATGACAAGGTTTGAATCATAAAATCCTATAATCTCCTTAGGCCAATCAAAATGTAAAATAGGTTCAAGTAAATCAACCAAGAAAAATCCAAAATAATTCCACATTAATCCTCTATTTTAATGCCAAGACACATATGAGTTTATTTCCCCCATAAATAGAAAAATGTGTGGAAGTACCTTCAAGATTGAAGGCGTTAATACCCATCTCTTCATACTAAAAATTATCCACCACTTATCCTTGATTTGGATTATTCATTGGTTACTTTGGCAACTAATAAAAAATACAAGAGATGGGATATGAGATATAGAAATCCCCTCTTTTCTTCATAGAGCTCTAATCCCCAAGCAAGAGGCCCCACTAGCCAAGAGATCTGATTGTTAATTTTGAATCCTCAACACATCATAGAACTATACGAATTCATATATAGTGTAGAAATTTCTCATTTCCCACCCCGGTTTTCAGTTTCACCTTATTTCTCCCATATAATTAAATGCCCTTTCCCATATCCATATATTCAACAATTGAAAAAATATTTTTTTACTGAAAGCACAAATTCTGGAAATTTTACAGAATGTTGGAAAATGCAGAAATAAAAAATCAACAGGTACAAACAGTCATTTAACCCATTTGAACACAGTGATTTTTGGTCAATGTGATGCTAGAAAAACCCCCTACAACTCTTGGGGAAAACCAATTCAAGAGCTCTTCTTTATTTTTGAAAATGCCTTTTTTTTATAGTGAGAAATATTCAGCAAAAAATCAGCAAGCAAATTTACAACTTATCTCTTTTCCCGTGCCTCACAGCAAACTGGAAACTACAGCAAACAGGACAGCAATAAATGTTGTACAGCCTCCTCAATTTTTGTGCCCACTTTCAGCCTTAAATGTTGTTGTATGGCCTACATTAAATGCATTGTACAGACTACAATAAATGCATTGTATGGA
>APFE030370498.1:29282-39526 GCA_000404065.3 Pinus taeda
TTTTTTAATTCACCCCACTTTAATAAAGACCCACTTAGTCATTTATTTCCAAAGTCACTTTTCCTTTCTAATTTTTCATTGACTTTATAAAAGTCACTTTAAAATTAGACTTAGTAACTTTATCACTTAAAGTCACTTTTATATTAGATTTTAACTTTATAAAAATTATAAAGTCACTTTAGGAGAAAAATTAAAATCTTTTGGACACTTTTCCCTAGGCCAAAGATCAAAGCCTAAGGGAAGCACCTGTCTTCCGGTACCAAATTTCAACACTCCCTCTGACCGAGGAAGGTGTTCCTCACCACACCCATCTTGTCTCTGAAGTAAACATGCTTGCCCCGTGGTAAGGCTTTGGTAAGAATGTCTGCTACCTGCTCATCAGTGGAAATATACTCAAGCTTCACAGCTCCCTTCTGAACATAGTCTCTGATGAAATGATATCTGATCCCGATATGCTTTGACCTGTCATGAAATACTGGATTCTCCGTGAGTTTAATGCAACTCTGATTATCACAGTAAATCACTGAAGGTATCAACGGCTGACCAAATAAGCCAAACAACATCTTGTGAAGCCAGATGGCCTCACAACTAGCTAGACTGGCTGCCATATACTCTGCGACTTTCAATATGATTTGGCACCCAACAAGTTTCGCAATTCCTTCTATATAAGGGGTTCTAGTGTTGGCTGAACTTTTCATATTTTATGCTAAAATGGTTTCACCCCTTCTTTTACAAGAATTAATTGTTGGATGATATCAGTGTCATAAGTATTTAAATCATCATATATCCATGTGAACACATCTCAATACTGATTGAATAAGCGAATAAATTTTTGTCGTTCATATGGATAACAATAAGTACCGAATTTGACATACTTCAAATCTTGTGGGGTTCCCAGGTTGACTTGTTCAGATGCTAGCTTTGAACTCTGAATCTTCGTGTTGGTTGATCCTTTGAATAGGTTATGGAGATCATATAATTTGTCTAAGGTCACCACACCTTTTGGCATGGTGATTCCTTTTGTTGCATTAGATGCTTCCTGCAGAGCCTAATCGTGCTCATCCTCCTCCATGGAAGTGCCCTCGAATATATAAGCATTAACCATAAAGTGTAGTATATGTTGGTCATCATTGAAAACATGTAAATTAATAACATTGTCTAGCACAAATGGTTTGTATAAAATTTCAATAGAAAAACATTTCTCAATGGGGACTTCCTAGTAGAAGAATTTTCTAATGCATCTGTTGGTGTGTTTCTAACTCTAGGAACAAAGACATTATTGAAAGCTTTAAAATGATTTATCAAATGCCATACCTCATCCTAGTATTTTTTAAGATGTGGTGAAACACAATATATAATATCTCGTACCTGACGAGTGACCACCTCTTAGTCGTTGATTACCTTTAGAAACTCTACCTTTAGGTCTATAGCTTTCTTCAATCCGAGTACAAGTGCTTCATATTATGCAGTGTTATTGGTGCACTTGAATTCCAGATGGCATACAAGGAAATGCTTCTTATTATTTGGGTTTGTAAGAACGCAACCTGCTTTGGAACCATTCTGTGCCTTCGAACCATCAAAATATAAAGACCAAATATTATGAGCAACCAAGCTACTTCCTATAAAAGTATTATTACTAATACTACTACTATGTATTCTATACTACATGTTTTATTTGCACCAGCTGGAGAACAAGGAAGGAGTTCCAGCAGTGTATCTAGTGGAATGGGTGATATCCATGCCTGATAACACCCGAGGTCATTTTCGAGAAAGAAATTCCTAAAAATAAAATTAGAAAAAGTGAGAAGCTTGTTGTGGCCCTTGAGTGGTGTCAGGGTGTGCTTCATGTATGGCTTGATTTTCACATGAATCTGAGTATTACTGCCCTTATATGGAAGCCACAAATGTGACTATTTTGTTGCAAAATATCCATGTAATTTGCTAGACTAGTCTCTTCTAAGAAATACATCATAAGTTGTTGGTATGTACACGATTACAATATTTATACATTGGTGAGCTCGTTCATATTTCGATAATCTAATAAGCACATTCCTAAGCTCACCAATAACTTGGACAAGAAACTTGTCCAGCTGTAAAATATGTGCATTGGTTTTCTCCCATTTGGAATTTATTTTCTTTGCTACTGATAAAGAAATTACATTTATAGATGCACTAGATTCTACTAAACAATTGTGGACATTATAATTACAAATTTAAAATGTTGATAGAAATGGAAGGAAAAGAGTATTAGCTTCTAATGTTAAAGCATTTACTACATATTCAAGAGGACTAGAAAGATTACCTAACAGCTTTTGAGAAGAGGAAGCTTTATCACCTAGTGAAGGTCAGGAAAAGGTCTAGATAATAAGTTCACGTTGGCCTGCAATCTTGGCGAGCTTATAGATGGAAATGTCAACTCATGTCTTCTTCATATCTTCCAAAATGTTATAATCAATTATTTTCCTTATAGCAGGTGATGTTGAAGTGTCTGGAGGGGTGGCTTTATTTGACACTTCCAGAATGCTAGACTTAGTCTTGCCACTCGAGAAAGTGTTCTTGGACTCGTCTGCATCTCCAGATTTACTCTATGTAGGCCGAGCAAGATTACATTAGAGGAAATTTCAACCTAAAAGTGCCCATGAAATTTTCATGTAATTCCCATGTCATAATATGTAAACCAATTAAAGTCTTTTAAATTTAGAAAGAGGTACATGTAAATATTTTTGAGGGAAAAAGGGAAGAATTATTTTTTCAATTGTATTTTTGGCTTATCTCCTTATAGGTTTACTCAAATTTCAAGTGTAAACACTCGTTGGATGCATAATTAAATTCCACATCCAACAGGTATCTGCTATCCATAATTTTGAGAAGATCCACATTGATAAAAAAATTTAATATACATTAAAAAAGTCTGTTGAAAACGCTTTTTTATTGTATCTTCATTTTTTATCAATGTGGGTCTTCTCAAAATTATGCATAATGGGTACTCATTGGATGTGGAATTTAATTTTTCATCCAACGAGTGTCTGCACTTGAAATTTGAGTAAACCTATGAGGAGATAAGCCAAAAATATTATTAGAAAAATTAGTTTTCATCTTTTCCCTCCAAAATTCATAACTCTCATTTTACTATTTTTCTTTAGGATGCCACTTTTAGGTTGAAATTTCCTCTAATGACAAGTGGTAAGATTCTTCTCAATAATTTCTATTTGAATTTCTACGTAGTCAATTCCTCTTTAGATACAGGCCCTTTACTCCTTAAACTATATCGACCATTTTGCTTCGAAGGAGGGGGCTCATTTTGTGGTGGTTCCTCAGCATCCTCCTTATCAGCGTTGATGATGCAATGATATGCATTTACTGCATGTCCAACACCTTTGATTTCTTCAACCACCACATGTTCTTTTGTTTCCTGTATCCATTATATTTGCTTATCTGCTAATCGAGTCTCTACAATGTGTGTAGCCAGAGCATTCATGGTGTGATTCCATTAAGGGCGTGTTTTTTTTTAATGATATTCTTGGGGGAAAGAAAAATAAATATCCATGCCAATGCTTTCTATGTTCATCACAACATTTGAAATTTATGCAAACTTGGAAAGATGATTCTTGTTGTTAATAATATTCCTTCGAAAAGGGATGTACTTGGGAGGCTTGCTACTAGTGGAAGTCTCACTTGACCTTTTCTTTAGTTCTGAAATTTCATTGGTGAACATCTTCACCATCCTCGTTACACTTTCAATATCTAATTATTCCTTCTCTTTAGCCTTACTAGAAGAAGGTTGTGACTTCCTACTAGTCTCTTTGGAGTCCTCTAATTCCTCATCGTTTGTAATGACCCTAATTGCGCGCAAGTCCTTCTCGATGACGATTGCTTCAACAAAATTCAAGGCCAAAGTTGCATTTGCATATCCCTTTACAAATTGGGAAATACTAGTAGGTAAGGCAGGCATGTAATAATCGATAGTGATCGAATCATGTTGTTGCATGTCTCCGGGAAATTTATTCAATATACGATTGAATCTCTAATTACAATATTTCACTTACTCCATTTCCCCCATCTTCATATTTCCAAGCTCTTTGAGTAGCATGGCGGAATTTTTGTCGTCAGCAAACTTCTCGAGGAACATTTTTTTAAACTCCCTCCAAGTATTAATTGAATTAACGGGAAGACTATGGTACCATGATGTCACTATTCCTTCTAGTGTATATGGGAAAATCCTATAGGAAACATCATCATACCTTGTAAGGTCCCTATACTATTAGTGTAACCTTTTATTGTTATTAGTACAACCCCTTTATTATATTGTTGTGCCCATGTAGTCCCCATATTGTTATTATTGTGCCCCATAGAAGCCCACTATTTTTATTATTGTGCCCTTACATTATTATTGTTATGTCAGCTCTGATTATATTATGACCCCTTAGACTCCTATATATAGAAAGGAGGTCTTGTCATTTGTATCATCCAAGAATTGTTAATTTGTGTAATGTACAGGAGGTTTTCCCTTCGAAGAGGCTTATTTCTAAGGTGTTGATCTATCGTTTCTATCTTTTTGTGAGCTAGTTTCATAACATTTTGTATCAAAGCTTTGGATTCTAGGATTTTGCTACTCCAAACAGGTCATGGTGGAAAGTTAACTATAATGTTTTCTCTATGAAGTTTCAAAAGCTAAAACAAAAACCCATTTGAGCCGAGATTGTTCTAAACCTTGGGTTTGAATTTCAGATCTTGTCTCACTATATTTTCAAAGATATGATCTGAGGAAGTTAGGGTTTTTGCAAGCTCTAGAATTCCATATCAAACAGGTCATCATGGAATTTTCGCTATAATTGCTTTTATACAACATCTGAGACTCTGAAATTAAGAATCATTTGAGCTGAAAACTTGGCGAACCTCGAGCCCAAATTTCAGATCTTTTTTTATTATATTTTTGGAGATAAGGTCCAAGACATTTAGGGTTTCTGTAGGCTCCTGAATTACATCCTAAATAGGTGCCCTAGGGAAAATCGTCATAACTTTCACTTTGAGCATCAAATTGCAATTTAGTAAGAAGTTACAGAAATATGATGGACTGTAGTTTTCTTTGTACCGGTTTCAAGTCCTAAGGTTGAAACTGTGACACGTGGCACTTCGTACAAGTTCACTCTATGGAACAAGTCTATAATCAGGTCATCATAGGAGATTTGACATAACTCTTCCTTGCAAAATCCAATCTTGATCATACTTGTACTGTTAGAAAGAGGACTCAGAGGGATACTGCAGGATGCAATTTTAGAACTTGGAGATCTGAAATTACAGAGTTACAGTCGTTTCAAGATCAAGCTCCTAAAATCAAGAAAAGGCAATATGAGGAATTTTGATGGCAAGGATCAGTTAAATTGGATACTACAAATGAATAAATATTTTGATCTACATGAGGTGAAACTATTAAAAAAGGTACGTATTGCATCTTTATATTTAGAAATGAATCAATTTTTATGGTATGAATGGCTTTGTTCTCGTGAACCACTTGTCACGTGGTCAATTTTCATGGAGGAAATGATAGCAAATTATGAGGATACAAAGAGGAACACCTTCTTTATCCAATTGATAAATCTCAAACAAAAGGATTCAATGGCAGACCACATTAAGGACTTTAAAAAATTTAATATAAGGGTAAATGATATTCTAGAGAAGCAAAGGATTGATGTCTTCATAGGGACTTTAAAGGATAACATTCAACATGAGGTTCGTATATGGGAACCTGATTCATTGGAGAAGACATTCAGGTTGGCAAGAAAAATTGAAAGTGAAATTATGGAAACAAGGAATCCCACCACTCACGACTATAATTATGGAGGTGTTTTTTCTCCTAGCCTTCCACAACCTACAAGGTTTACACCACAACAATTGGAAGAAAAAAGAGAAAAAGGGCTTTGTTACAATTGTGATAGCAAATACACCAAAGGTCATAAGTGTGTTGAGAAGAAATTATTTTACATAGATTATGAAGAGGAGGAAGAAAAGGATCAAGAAACATCAAAAGAAGAGGATATACACCAGGAACCAACCCTAGAGAAGGAATAAATTAATTCGACAATGTCTTGCAAATCATTGGCAAGAATTACCACTCCTCACACTCTCAAGATAGAAGGACATATCAAGAAGAAAAAGGTTCAAGAAGTGAAAGATCACATCGAAAAATAAGAAATGAATCGGACCATAGCTTGTAATGCATTGGTCGAAATTACTACTCATCAAACTATCAAGATAGAAGGACATATCAAAATGAAAAATGTTCAAGAAGTGAAATATCACATTGAACATCAAGAAATGAATCCGACCATATCTTGTAATGCTTTGGAAGAAATTACCACTCCTAAAACTCTCAAGATAGAAGGACATATCAAGAAAAAAAAGATTCAAGCTGTGAAAGATCACATTGAGCATAAACAACAAGTTTTATAACTTTTAAAGAATAACACCGATTTGGTGCAGAATCAAATGAAACAACAGGCAGATCAACATCGCAATGAAAGAATTTTTTACGAGGGCGATTGGGTATTTTTATATCTACATCTCAAGCAAGCTATTTATGAGAAGAAAATGTTGGCAATACTACATGCACTTAAGAAATGGTGACCTTACCTAATGGGAAGACACTTCAAGGTAAAAATGGATCATGATAGTCTTAAATACTTCTTAGAAAAAATATTACCTTTAGAAGAAGAAAAAGGATGGGTCACAAATATGTTGGGTTATGACTTTGAAATAATCTAAAAAAAGGGAAGCAAAATGTTGTTGTAGATGCACTCTTAAGAAGGGATGAGGATGTGCAAGCATTGTTTTGTGCTATTTCTATTATCCAACCAGATTGAATAAACAAAGCAAGGGATGAATGGAAGAATGACGATGAAGTGTGGCAATTCATTCAAAAGTTGCAGAAGATCTTAGTTCAAACAATAGTTCCAGTACTTGATAAGGGAAGGAAAAATCATATTGAGACCTGGAGCAGTCACAGAAACAAGAACCTGATAACTACGAAATCGATAAATTTTAGAGTATCTCATCAAGTGGAAGAACTTACTCGCTGAAGATTCCACATGGGAGGACAATAATTTTATACAGAAGCATCAAGAACTACTCAAGCATTAAGGACAACACTTTTTGAAAGAGAGGGGCATGTTAGGTCCCTATACTACTAGTGGAACCCCTTATTGTTATTAGTACAACCCCCTTATTATATTGTTGTGCCCATGTAGTCCCCATATTGTTATTATTGTGCCCCATAGAAGCCCACTATTGTTATTATTGTGCCCTTACATTATTATTGTTATGTCAACTCTAATTATATTATGACCCCTTAAACTCCTCTATACAGAAAGGAGGTCTTGTCATTTGTATCATCCAAGAATTGTTCATTTGTATAATGTAAAGGAGGTTGCCCCCTTGAAGAGGCTTATTTCTAAGGCATTGATCTATCTTTTCTATCTTTTTGTGTGATGGTTTCATAACATACCTAACCTCCATCATTCATAAATGCAGGTAAAAATCATCGAGGTGGTCTTCTACCTTTGTCCTCTTATCCTAATAATATTTGCAAGTCATTTTTCCTGATGTCTGGGCATCCTATGAAAGTTATCCAGAAGAGCAAGAGGCACCTAAGATATATACTTCAAATCCTAGTTTGCCATGTTCATGTCTCTAGATTCTTCCTCCTTATCTTAATCAGAAGAATCCTCATTGTCTAATTCATCGAAGAGGTCATCAGAAAGAACAATTGTATTGTCCTCATAACCTTCATTAAGAGGTGGAATTTGTTCTTGCTTTTCAAAATCATCTTTGGATTATGCCAACCCTTCCAAGGTGGAAAATACCAAATCTTCCACTGTGGAAACCAATATAACGGTACTAGTTGTCTCTCTTTGCTTCGTAATATGTGGAATATATTGTGCTCCAGGAATTAATCTGATAACCTTTTCAAACTTACAGGTTATAGATCGAATTTCCCAGATCGGCTTGTAAGTAACTTTACAAGTGGGATCCTAATATGGTTGATAAGATCCTCATGCCTCATGGATTTGATAAATTTTTGAAATATTTCTATCTTGACTAGAATAATAATGATTAAGGTGTGCAGAGTGATTAGTCATAAAAAACAGGTGGCCCTCCTTCTAGTGCCAAAATGTTGATGACGTTAGATACCGCCAACATACAAGGTATCTCCCTGATATAAGGTCCCAAGTAGAACTCACACCATTTGGTGCAGGATTCCCATATAGAATATGACCCGACTACCATTTACTTAAAGATATGCCTTGGCTTTAACTATCAGAATGCGAGAGAAGCACAATGTCCTTTCGAATGAGCAAGCTAGTATGTCTTACATATGTTCAATTTCATATGTATCTAGGTTATTCTACTGCAAGGGGGGGAATGAAGTGAGGCTCTCAAGAGAGAAGAAATAGTACTACCCTAATGGACACACACATGCGAGAGAAAGGTTCATCTAACATCAAGTGAAATAGTTCACAAGGATGTGACAATAATTATAAGCACACAAATTTCCAACAAGGAGCATTGAAGTAACTGAAATAGTTCAACTAATTCAATACTTAATGAAAACAAACATGAACCATAAAAATTCAAAGTGTAGTCTCAGAAACATTCACAATACATGTGTGAAAAAGTGTTGGCCTGAAAAGGCTTCAATATTACGCAAAATTCCCAAGATACATAAATGAAATGAACACCACTAGCTCTAATAGTGGAGTGTTAGAGCCACTACTTGCTCCCCAAAATTGCTAACTTTGTATCTTTAATGCCTTATGGGAGAAGCCAAGGTTAAAATTCCTTTACACAAGGAGTAAGGATCTATTTATAACTTGAGGAATAACCTTTCATATCCTTGTGGATCTTTACTTTCTAAATTCTAATGACCTTTGGACTTCTACAACCTTTGGAATTCCAAATGAATTTTGGAATTATATATGAGTTTTGATATTACATGTCTTTTGGAGTTCCATGACTCTTTAGTTCATACATGACCCTTGGGCTTCCACTCATTTTTCCTTTACAATTATTACAGTAATACATCATGACCTCCACATCATCATATGATGAAACTAGACATGTCACTATCTTGGATGACTCGAACTAACAACGAATGATGACATGGACTTTCTCCAGTGCTGACATAGCTTCCATTGTAAGGGTCTTCAATATTGGAGTCTTTGGGGTGCTTCAATCATCAAGTTTCAGGCGTGTTCTTATTTCTTTCGATTATTCCTTTATTTATCCTCTTTACCCGATATTCCTCATGTATGCTTGACATGAGGTCCTTGGGACACATATTTCTACAAACACTCACGATGAGCAATTATTAGCTTGAAAATCTCCTATTCTACCATGTTTTATGCATATTTTCATGTTTATGCCTTTTTGGTGTGCTCAAAGGGGTCAAATATGCTTCAAGGCACATCAGAGCACTTTGAAAGGAAAGAGGGTTGAAGAACAGGAGCTTTGGGGCTTCTGCATGTGCTCATGCACTCAAGGAAAGAAATAAATCAAGGTAGGGAACATGTTGCAAGTTCAAAGGACGAAGGGGGAGGCTTTGGGCTTCCTATGTGCATTGTGATCTTAAGGTATAGAGGCAGAGAACACTCCCAAAGGCTCAAGGTTGAGGCTTCATGCCTTCAGGGTGCGTTCATCAGTAAAAGAGGCCTATGGAAGGGCATATGGTGCACTCTTGAAGGCTGAAGGATGGGGATTCATGCCTTTAGAGTTGCTCAGGAATTTTAGGAAGGCACAGGGCGCATTGTGGAAGGATGAAGGGTTGAGCTTTAGGTCTTCAAGGTGCGCCAATGCACTCAAGGAGGGATCACTTCTTCAAGTTGAAGGAGTGTGCTCAAGGAAGACTTGGTCATTTTGGACGTCACAATTTGGAACAAGGAAGAGGATTCGTGCTTTGGGAGTGCACCCAACTTGTTAGAAAATTATATATTACAGAGTAATGGAACACATAAAATATTGTAGAAATATAAACAGAAAATGCATAAAACAAGAGAGACACAGATATACGTGGTTCACCCTGTTTGGGCTACGTCCATGGAGAAACAACCACTCCTTCCTTTTATAGTATCTAGCAAATTGAAGAGATACAACCTACAACAGATCCGTTGTAATTCCCTCTTCGCTCTCAATCTCCTCTCTCTTCCTCACTTAGAATACAGATCTACATAGACGCAATACAATTCCCTCAT